>CAKXYN010000389.1:0-219241 GCA_935064755.1 Tragelaphus eurycerus
TAATGATCATTAAGCAGTATCTATCCGGTCCCATCACTACATGGGAAATAGATGGGGAAACGGTGGAAACAGTATCAGACTTTATTTTTCTGGGCTCCAAAATCACGGCAGATGGTGACTGCAGCCATGAAATTAAAAAGACGTTTACTCCTTGGAAGGAAAGTTATGACCAACCTAGATAGCATATTCAAAAGCAGAGACATCACTTTGCCAAGAAAGGTTCGCCTAGTCAAGGCTATGGTCTTTCCTGTGGTCATGTATGGATGTGAGAGCTGGACTGTGAAGAAGGCTGAGCGCTGAAGAATTGATGCTTTTGAACTGTGGTGTTGGAGAAGACTCTTGAGAGTTCCTTGGACTGCAAGGAGATCCAACCAGTCCATTCTGAAGGAGATCAGCCCTGGGATTACTTTGGAAGGAATGATGCTAAAGCTGAAACTCCAGTACTTTGGCCACCTCATGCGAAGAGTTGACTCATTGGAAAAGACTCTGATACTGGGAGGGATTGGGGGCAGGAGGAGAAGGGGACGACAGAGGATGAGATGGCTGGATGGCATCACCAACTCGATGGATGTGAGTCTGAGTGACCTCCGGGGAGTTGGTGATGGACAGGGAGGCCTGGCGTGCTGCAGTTCATGGGGTCGCGAAGAGTCGGACATGACTGAGCGACTGATCTGATCTGATTAACTATTAATACAAAGCCCTTGGTGACAGAGAAGAGACTTACTACATGGTACAGCCCTAGGCAGAATCAGTGAGGAGGCCCAAGATGGCATCTGTTATGATAACAACTGTACATATGTTTTTCATATATAATTTTGTTTATTTATTTGTTTAGGCTTTGTTGGGTCTTTGTTGCTTCATGAGGACTTTCTCTAGTTGCAGTGAGAAGGGGCTACTCTCTACTTGCAATTTTCGGGCTTGTCATTGCAGTGGCTTCTCTTGCTGTGGAGGAGGGGCTCTAGGACACATGGGTTTCAGTAGCCACAGTTTCTGGGCTCTAGAGCACAGGCTCAATAGTTGTGGCATATGGGCTTAGTTGCTTTATGGCATGTGGAATCTTCCTGGACTAGGGTTTGAACCCATGTCTCCTGCAATGGCAGATGAATTTACCACTGAGCCACCAGGGAAGCCCACGTTTTTGTTTTAAATAACTCTTTTTCTTTTCAGAATTTTTGTTTAGTATCTTATCACTCTTATATTAGTAATAGTTTTTAAATTTAATTTTTAAATGATAATACAGTCAGATGGCTCAAAAATAAAAATTTTAAATATATATAAAATTTAAAATATGAAAAGCTATATACAGTCTAAATTCTCTTATCATTTTCCTGTCTATTCACTTCTCTTTACTTTTTTTAATTTTATTTTATTTAACTTTACAATATTGTATTGGTTTTGCCATATATAAAAATGAATCTGTCACAGGTATACATGTGTTCCCCATCTTGAACCCTCCTCCTTCCTCCCTCCCCATACCATCCCTCTGGGTCGTCCCAGTGCACCAGCCCCAAGCATCCAGTATCGTGCATCGAACCTGGACGGGCGCTTCGTTTCATACATGATATTATACATATTTCAATGCCATTTTCCCAAATCATCCCACTCTCTCCCTCTCCCAGAGTCCAAAAGACTGTTCTATACATCAGTGTCTCTTTTGCTGTCTCATATACAGGGTTATTGTTACCATCTTTCTAAATTCCATCTATATGCGTTAGTATACTGTATTGGTGTTTTTCTTTCTGGCTTACTTCACTCTGTATAATAGGCTCCAGTTTCATCCACCTCATTAGAACTGATTTAAATGTATTCTTTTTAGTGGTGGAGTAATACTCCATTGTGTATATGTACCACAGCTTTCTTATCCATTCATCTGCAGATGGACATCTAGGTTGTTTCCAAGTCCTGGCTTTTATAAACAGTGCTGCGATGAACATTGGGGTACACGTGTCTCTTTCAATTCTGGTTTCCTCGGTGTGTATGCCCAGCAGTGGGATTGCTGGATCATAAGGCAGTTCTATTCCCAGGTTTTAAGGAATCTCCACACTGTTCTTCATAGTGGCTGTACTAGTTTGCATTCCCACCAACAGTGTAAGAGGGTTCCCTTTTCTCCACACCCTCTCCAGCATTTATTTATTGCTTGCAGACTTTTGGATTGCAGCCATTCTGACTGGCGTGAAATGGTACCTCAGAGTGGTTTTGATTTGCATTTCTCTGATAATGAGTGATGTTGAGCATCTTTTCATGTGCTTGTTAGCCATCTGTATGTCTTCTTTGGAGAAATGTCTATTTAGTTCTTTGGCCCATTTTTTGATTGGGTCATTTATTTTTCTGGAATTGAGCTGTAGGAGTTGCTTGTATATTTTTGAGATTAGTTGTTTGTCAGTTGCTTCATTTGCTATTATTTTCTCCCATTCTGAAGGCTCTTTTCACCTTGCTTATAGTTTCCTTTGTTGTGCAGAAACTTTTTAAGTTTAATTAGGTCCCATTTGTTTATTTTTGCTTTTATTTCCAATATTCTGGGAGGTGGGTCATAGAGGATCCTGCTGTGATGTATGTCGGAGTGTGTTTTGCCTATGTTCTCCTCTAGGAGTTTTACAGTTTCTGGTCTTACGTTTAGATCTTTAATCCATTTTGAGTTTATTTTTGTGTATGGTGTGAGAAAGTGCTCTAGTTTCATTCTTTTACAAGTAGTTGACCAGTTTTCCCAGCACCACTTGTTGAAGAGATTGTCTTTAATCCATTGTATATTCTTGCCTCCTTTGTCAAAGATAAGGTGTCCATATGTGCGTGGATTTATCTCTGCGCTTTCTATTTTGTTCCATTGATCTATATTTCTGTCTTTGTGCCAGTACCATACTGTCTTGATGACTGTGGCTTTGTAGTAGAGCCTGAAGTCAGGCAGGTTGATTCCTCCAGTTCCATTCTTCTTTCTCAAGATAGCTTTGGCTATTCAAGGTTTTTGTGTTTCCATACAAATTGTGAAATTATTTGTTCTAGCTCTGTGAAGAATACCATTGGTAGCTTGATAGGGATTGCATATTGAATCTATAAATTGCTTTGGGTAGTATACTCATTTTCACTATATTGATTCTTCCAATCCATGAACATGGCATATTTCTCCATCTATTAGTGTCCTCTTTGATTTCTTTCACCAGTGTTTTATAGTTTTCTATATATAGGTCTTTAGTTTCTTTAGGTAGATATATTCCTAAGTATTTTATTCTTTTCATTGCAATGCTATGCTAAGTCACTTCATGGTGAATGGAATTGTTTCCTTAATTTCTCTTCCTATTTTCTCATTATTAGTGTACAGGAATGCAAGGGATTTGTGTGTGTTGATTTTATATCCTGCAACTTTACTATATTCATTGATTAGCTCTAGCAATTTTCTGGTGGAGTCTTTAAGGTTTTCTATATAGAGGACCATGTCATCTGCAAACAGTGAGAGTTTTACTTCTTCTTTTCCAATCTGGATTCCTTTTATTTCTTTTTCTGCTCTGATTGCTGTGGCCAAAACTTCCAAAACTATGTTTAATAGTAATGGTGAAAGTGGGCACCCTTGTCTTGTCCCTGACTTTAGGGGAAATGCTTTCAGTTTTTCACCATTGAGGATAATGTTTGCTGTGGATTTGTGATATATAGCTTTTATTATGTTGAAGTATGTTCCTTCTCTGCTTGCTTTCTGGAGGGTTTTTATCATAAATGGATGTTGAATTTTGTCAAAGGCTTTCTCTGCATCTATTAAGACAATCATATGGTTTTTATTTTTCAATTTGTTAATGTGGTGTATTACATTGATTGATTTGTGGATATTGAAGAATCCTTGCATCCCTAGGATAAAACCCACTTGGTCATGATATATGATCTTTTTAATGTGTTGTTGGATTGTTTGCTAGAATTTTGTTAAGGATTTTTACATCTATGTTCACCAGTGACATTGGCCTGTAGTTTTCTTTTTTTGTGGCATCTTTGTCAGGTTTTGGTATTAGGGTGATGGTGACCTCATAGAATGAGTTTGGAAGTTTACCTTCCTCTGCAATTTTCTGGAAGAGTTTGAGTAGGATAGGTGTTAGCTCTTCTCTAAATTTGTGGTAGAATTCAGCTGTGAAGCCGTCTGGATCTGGGCTTTTGTTTGCTGGAAGATTTCTGATTACAGTTTCAATTTCCATGCTTGGAATGGGTCTGTTAAGATTTTCTATTTCTTCCTGATCCAGTTTTGGAAAGTTGTACTTTTCTAAGAGAATTTGTCCATTTCTTCCACGTTATCCATTTTATTGCCATATAATTGCTGATAGTAGTCTCTTATGATCCTTTGTATTTCTGTGTTGTCTGTTGTGATCTCTCCATTTTCATTTCTAATTTTATTGATTTGATTTTTTCTCCTTTGTTTCTTGATGAGTCTGGCTAATGGTTTGTCAATTTCATTTACCCTTTCAAAGAACCAGCTTTTGGCTGTGTTGATTTTTGCTATGGTCTCTTTTGTTTCTTTTGCATTTATTTCTGCCCTAGTTTTTAAGATTTCTGTCCTTCTACTAACCCTGGGGTTCTTCATTTCTTCCTTTTCTAGTTGCTTTAGGTGTAGAGTTAGATTATTTATTTGACTTTTTTTCTTGTTTCTTGAGGTATGCCTGTATTGCTATGAACTTTCCCCTTAGCACTGCTTTTACAGTATCCCACAGGTTTTGGGTTGTTGTGTTTTCATTTTCATTTGTTTCTATACAAATTTTGATTTCTTTTTTGATTTCTTCTGTGATTTGTTGGTTATTCAGCAGCGTTGTTCAGCCTCCATATGTTGGAATTTTTTATAGTTTTTTTCCTGTAATTGAGATCTAATATTACTGCATTGTGGTCAGAAAAGATGCTTGGAATGGTTTCAGATTTTTTGAATTTACCAAGGGTAGATTTATGGCCCAGGATGTGATCTATCCTGGAGAAGGTTCCATGTGTGCTTGAGAAAAAGGTGAAATTCATTGTTTTCGGGTGAAATGTCCTATAGATATCAATTAGGTCTAACTGGTCTATTGTATCATTTAAAGTTTGTGTTTCCCTGTTAATTTTCTGTTTAGTTGATCTATCCATAGGTGTGAGTCGAGTATTAAAGTCTCCTGCTATTATTGTGTTATTGTTAATTTTCCCTTTCATACTTGTTAGCATTTGTCTTACATATTGTGGTGCTCCTATGTTGGGTGCATATATATTTATAATTGTTACATCTTCTTGGATTGATCCTTTGATCATTATGTAGTGTCCTTCTTTGTCTCTTTTCACAGCCTTTGTTTTAAAGTCTATTTTATCTGGTATGAGTATTGCTACTCCTGCTTTCTTTTGGTCTCTATTTGCATGGAATATCTTTTTCTAGCCCTTCACTTTCAGTCTGTATGTGTCCCTTGTTTCGAGGTGAGCCTCTTGTAGACAACACATGTAGGGGTCTTGTTTTTTGTATCCATTCAGCCAATCTTTGTCTTTTGGTTGGGGCATTCAACCCATTTACATTTAAAGTAATTATTGATAAGTATGATCCCGTTGCCATTTACTTTATTGTTTTGGGTTCGAGTTTATACTCCCTTTCTGTGTTTCCTGTCTAGAGAACATCCTTTAGCATGTGTTGGAGAGCTGGTTTTGTGGTGCTGAATTCTCTCAGCTTTTGCTTGTCTGTAAAGCTTTTGATTTCTCCTTCATATTTGAATGAGATCCTTGCTGGGTACAGTAATCTGGGTTGTAGGTTATTTTCTTTCATGACTTTAAGTATGTCCTGCCATTCCCTCCTGGCCTGAAGAGTTTCTATTGAAAAATCAGCTGTTATCCTTATGGGAATCCCCTTGTGTGTTATTTGTTGTTTTTCCCTTGCTGCTTTTAATATTTGTTCTTTGTGTTTGATCTTTGTTAATTTGATTATTATGTGTCTTGGTGTGGTTCGCCTTGGGTTTATCCTGTTTGGGACTCTCTGGGTTTCTTAGACTTGGGTGATTATTTCCTTCCCTATTTTAGGGAATTTTTCAACTATTATCTCCTCAAGTATTTTCTCATGGTGTTTCTTTTTGTCTTCTTCTGGGACTCCTATGATTCGAATATTGGGGCATTTAATATTGTCCTGAAGGTCTCTGAGATTGTCCTCATTTCATTCAATTTGTTTTTCTTTTTTCCTCTCTGTTTCTTTATTTCTACCATTCTATCTCCTACCTCACTTATCCTATCTTCTGCCTCCATTATTGGTTCCCTCCAGAGTGTTTTGATCTCATTTATTGCATTATTTATTATATATTAGGTCCTTGTTAAACCTTTCTTGCATCTTCTCAATCCTTGTCTCCAGGTTATTTATCTGTAACCTCATTTTGTTTTCCAGATTTTGGATCATTTTCCCTATCGTTATTTGGAATTCTTTATCAGGTAAATTCCCTATCTCTTCCTCTTTTGTTTGGTTTGGTGGGCATTTATCCTGTTCCTTTACCTGCTGGGTAGTCCTCTGCCTTTTCATCTTGTTTATATTGCTGTGTTTGGAGTGGCCTTTCCGTATTCTGGCAGTTTGTGAAGTTTTCTTTATTGTGGAGTTCCTCACTGTGGGTGGGGTTGGACAGGTGGCTTGTCAAGATTTCTTGGTTAGGGAAGCTTGTGTTGGTGTTCTGGTGGGTGGAGTTGGATTTGTTCTCTCTGGAGTGCAATGAAGTGTCCAGTAATGAGTTATGAGATGTCAGTGGGTTTGGTGTGACTTTGGCCAGCCTGTATATTGAAGCTCAGGAGTATGTTCCTGTGTTCCTGGAAAATTTGCGTGGTATGTCTTGCTCTGGAACTTGTTGGCCCTTGGGTGGTGCTTGGTTTCAGTGTAGGTATGGAGGCGTTTGATGAGCTCCTGTTGACTAATGTTCCCTGGAGTCAGGAGTTCTCTGGTGTTCTCAGGATTTGAACTTAAGCCTCCTGCCTCTGGTTTTCAGTCTTATTCTTACAGTAGCCTCAAGACTTCTCCATCTATACAGCACTGATGATAAAACATCTAGGTTAAAGATGAAAAGTTTCTCCACAGTGAGGGACACCCAGAGAGGTTCACAGAGTTACATGGAGAAGAAAATAGGGAGGAGGGAGATAGAGGTGACCAGGAGGAGAGGAAGGGGAATCAAAAGAGGAGAGAGCAAACTAGCCAGTAATCACTTCCTTATGTGCTCTCCACAGTCTGGACCGCTCAGAGATGTTCACGGAGTTATACAGAGAAGAGAAGAGGGAGGAAAGAGACAGAGGTGGCCAGGAGGATAAAAGGGGGTAATGAAAAGGAGAGAGACAGATCCAGCCAGTAATCAGTTCCCTAAGTGTTCTCTATAGTCTGGAATACACAAAGACATTCACAGCGTTGGGTAGAGAAGAGAAGGTGGGGGGAGGAGATAGAGGCGACCTGGTGGAGAGAAAGGAGAGTCCAAAGGGGGAGAGAGCAGTCAAGCCAGTAATCTCACTTCTAAATAAAAATGGGTGCTGAAGATTGGGTTCTTAAAGGTACAAAATTGATAACAAATACCAAAAAGCAAAGATTAAAAATCCAGAGTAGAGGTTGGATTCTCAAAAATACAATATTAAAGAAAAAAAAAAAAGTCAAAAAAATTATAAAATATATATATATATATATGAAGTTTGCTTTAAAAAATAGGGTCTTTTTTTTTTTTGCAAAGTAATAGTAAGCCTGATAGTTGCTAAGAGTTGGACATGACTGAGAGACTTCACTTTCACTTTTCACTCTTATACATTGGAGAAGGAAATGGCAACCCATTCCAGTGTTCTTGCCTGGAGAATCCAGGGATAGGGGAGCCTGGTGGGCTGCTGTCTAAGGGGTCGCACAGAGTCGGACATGACTGAAGCAACTTAGCAGCAGCAGCAATAGGTTATAAAAATGAAAATTAAAGGAGTAATAGAGGAATTAAAAATTAAAAAAAAATTTTTTTAATTTTTAAAAAATGCTAATAGCAAAAATATATCTAGGACTTTTCTGGTGGTGTTGTGGACAGTGTGGGGTCAGTTCATTTTCATATAGTTCCTTAATCTGGCTTATACTTCTCAAAATCTATAGGCCCCATCCTATGTAGTCGGTGCTAACTACAGGGTTTTAATCTGTTGCACCTGTCACTTCCAAAGTGATTCCCTCTGTTTATTTTAGCTTCTTCTGTTTGGTGGTCTCTTCAGTGTTTAATTTCCACCCTGACACAAGGGGGCGGTGGTGGACACTTTTTTAGGCTCACTTGTTCATTCGTGCTATGGGAAGGGAGGAACACTGCAAACAAATAACACTTGTGTGTGCTCCCAGTGTCTCGGCCACACTGGGTTTGCCTCTGCTCACGGTGTGTGTGCTTTCCCTGTCTACCCTGCGTAGGTTCTAGGTTGCTCTGCCGGGAACTGTCTGAGGCTGGCCCTGGGTTATATGCACTTACCAGGTCTAAGCCGCTCATGTTCAGGTACTTGGGTACTCCACAAAGGCACAGACTTGGTTGGGCCTGCGTTTTGTGCCCTTCCCAGGTCCGAGCAGCTCAGGTGACCAGGTGCTTGGCGAGCGTGGTCTCTGTGACTTATCGCCTCCCCTGTCCCTGCCACTTGGTTTTCTGGGTGTACAACTGGCGCCCCTTCTCAGGTGTGCCATGTGTCTCATCTGGGGAGCTAATCTCTGGCTGCGACCCTCCCGGCAGATATCAGCCATCGAGAATCCTAAGAAGTCTTGGTTAGCAACAAAGCCTGCTTGCAGTTTGGTAGATTATGTCTCTCTGGGGCTGCGATTGCCCCCTTCCAGCTCTGGCTACCCTCGCCTGCCTGTCTCCGCTGGGGGTTGGGCTGGTCCGCAGCCAGCTAGCTCAGTCCTTTGTTCTAGGAGAGGGCCTGGCAGTGTCTTAGGTTAGGGCTTTTCACGAGATAAGTATCCCACAGTCTGGATTGCTATCTCAAGTTAGTTCCCTCAGATTGCCCTCGGGGCATTCAGGCCTGGTCCTTACTCTAAGCAATGCAGCCCTGCCCAGCCCCAGCTTGCTAGTGGCGGATACAGGCATCTGTGCTGCTTCTCCGCTGGGGGAGTTACCCTTAGGCATGTAATCTGTGGGTTTTAATTATTTATTTACTTTTCCTCCTGGTTATGTCTAAGGGTCCAAGGCTCGCCACAGACTCGCCAGTGAGAGTGTTTCCTGGTGTTTGGAAACTTGTCTCTTTTTTAAGACTCACTTCCTGGGACAGATCTCCATCCCTACCTCTTTTGTTTCTCTTTTTATCTTTTATATTTTTTCCTACCTCCTTTCGAAGACAATGGGCTGCTTTTCTGGGTGCCTGATGTCCTCTGCCAGCAATCAGAAGTTGTTTTGTGGAATTTACTCAGCGTTCAAATGTTCTTTTGATGAATTTGTGGGAGAGAAAGTGGTCTCCCCGTCCTATTCCTCTGCCATCTTAGGACCGCCCCCTCCAGTTTGTTTTCTAACTCTGCTTCTTCTACGTCTTCTCATCTTCTTCCTCCTCACTGTCAGGCATTGGTTGGGAAGGGCATTGGTTGGGAAGTAGGCACTCATCTCCATCAGGTAGTCTTCTGTGAATTCCTCTGGTGTGGTGTCTATTAGCACTTGAATTTCTCCAAGATCCATATCTTGAAACCCTTATTCCCTGTTGCTGTTGCTGTTAAGTCACTTCAGTCCGCTCTGCGTGACCCCATAGACGTCAGCCCACCAGGCTCTCCTGCCCCTGGGATTTTCCAGGCAAGAAAACTGGAGTGGGTTGCCATTTCCTTCTCCAATGCATGAAAGTAAAAAAGTGAAAGTGAAGTCGCTCAGTCGTGTCCGACTCTTAGTGACCCCATAGACTGCAGCCCACCAGGCTCCTCCATCCATGGGATTTTCCAGGCAAGAGTACTGGAGTGGGGTGCCATTGCTTTCTCCACCTTATTCCCTGCCCCCCTTTTTTTGCAACATCCACAACTTCCTGATTTCCTTGATGGGCTCTGTCATAAATCCTGTGAAGTCATGCACAACATCTGCACAGTTTTCTCCAGCAGGATTTTATTGTTTTGGGTTTGATGGATTTGTGGCTTTTTCTATAACAACAATGGCATCTTCAATAATGTAATCCTTTCGGACTTTAAAGATGTCATCTCTATTGGAGTTCTCTTCCATAGTGTTGACAATCATTTCCATAGTGTGTAGTGAGCCTTAAAAGTCCTTATGACCACCTGATTTAGAGGCTGAAATAGAGATACATTGTTTGGGAGCACTTGAATTACTTTAACGCCTTCAAGTTTAACACCTGGGGTTCTGGGTGGCCAGGGTATATTGTCCAAGGTCAAAGAACTTTAAAAGACAGTCTCTTACTGGAAAGGTACTTCCTGACCTCAGAGACAAAGCATCGATGGAACCAATCCAGGAAAAGAGTTCTGATTCTTCAGGCCTTCTTGCTGTACAATCAAAAGACGGGTAGCTGGTGTTTATCTTTTCCCATCAAGGCTTCCCTGGTGGCTAAAATGGTAAAAAAAATCTGCCTGCAATGCAGGAGACACGGGTTAGATCCCTGGGTCAGGAAGATCCCCTGTGGAAGGAAATGGCAACCCACTCCAATAGGTTTACCTGGAGAATCCAATGGACAGAGGAGCCTGGAGGGCTAGAGTCCATGGGATCTCAAAGAGTTGAGACTAACACACTCAGGTCTCAGGATTAGCATCTTTATAGATAAGGGCAGTCCTGTTCATAAACTCAGCTCCTTTTGAACAAAACAGTAGTGTTAGCATATCCATTCCTGCCTTAAATCCTGGTGCTTGCTTCTCTTCCTTACTAATAAATGTCTTTTCTGAATTTTTTTTTCCCCAGAATAGGGCATGTTTGTCTGTATTCAAAAGCTGTTCAGGCAAGTATCCCTCTCCTCAGTGATTTTTCTACATGGTATCTGGAACACATCTGCTGCCGCCTGGTGGGTACAAGCTGCTTCTCCTCTTATCTTGACATTTTAAGGTTTCCCTGATAGCTCAGTTGGTAAAGAATCCACCTGCAATGCAGAAGACCTGGGTTTGATCCCTGGGTTGGGAAGATCCCCTGGAGAAGGGAAAGGCTACTCACTCTAGTGTTCTGGCCTGGAGAATTCCTTGGACTACAGAGTCCATGGGATCGCAAAGAATCGGACATGACTGAGCATCCGTCAGTCAGTCCTGACATCCCTGCCTTCAGTCCTGGTGCTCGCTTGTCTTCCTTACTAATAAATGTCTTTTTTCACATATTTCCATCAGAATAGGGCACTTTTGTCTGTATTCAAAACCTCTTCAGGCAGATACCCCTCTCCTCAGTGATTCTTCTCCATATCTGGAACTCATCTGCTGCCCCCTGGTGGGTACAAGCTGCTTCTCTTGACATTTTAAAAGCCAAACAAACCTCTTTCTTAAAATTATCAGACTTTTCTTTGCTAACATTACATTCTTCAGCTTTAGATTCTTCACCTTCCGTTTGCTTTAGGTTGTTGTAGAAGGACTTTGCTTTTCCTTGAATCATATAGAGTGGCTTTTGGTATGCCTTTCTCAGAGCAATCATGCATCTACATTAAAGCTGCATTTTAAAGATTAGATAAGGTGTTTCACAAAAGTGCAAGGTTTTCATGCCTGTTGGTATAGCCGCAATGACAGCTTCATCCGTTTATTTTTTTAAAAAAACGCAGTAGTCCTTATGCTGGATTTAGTTGTCTTGAGATGGTGGGCAACCACAGCCGCAGACCTCAACCTATAGCACATATGAAAAAATTTAACTTTTTGTTGTAATGCGATGGCTTTTCTCTACTTCTTGGGAGCACTTCCAGCATCACTAGTGGTTTGGTTTGGTTCGTGGTGTAATTCAAGGTTTACAGTATTGCACTAAGCACAATGAAAAATACATGAGAACCACAGAAGATGACTTGTTACTTCAATACACAATTTGTTGGAGAAACAAACTGCTCACACAGAGATGATTAATATCACATGGTGTTTTAAGCAGATACCTGCATCACTTGAGCTCATTGAAATTGCAAAAGGAGGTGGGTATGAAATGATTGCAGTTGTACAGTATGGATGACAGTTAAATTTATGCAGTTATAATTTATTGCTGACTTTTTCCATGTGCTTATATTTCTCTTCGGGGAAGGCAATGGCACCCCACCCCAGTACTTTTGCCTGGAAAATCCCATGGACAGAGGATCCTGGTAGGCTCCAGTCCATGGGGTCGCTAAGAGTCTGACACGACTGAGCGACTTCACTTTCACTTTTCACTTTCATGCATTGGAGAAGGAAATGGCAACCCACTCCAGTATTCTTGCCTGGAGAATCCCAGGGACGGGGGAGCCTGGTGAGCTTCCGTCTATGGGGTCGCACAGAGTCGGACACGACTAAAGCGACTTAGCATAGCATAGCATATATTTCTCTTGACTGTGAAAAGCGGCATGTATTATTCTAACTGTGTGCATAAGTTTTGATAAATTGAACCTTTTTATAATAGATTTGCATACCAGAAAAACATCTATTTCTGCTTTATTGACTATGCTAAAGCCTTTGACTGTGTGGATCACAATAAACTGTGGAAAATTCTGAAAGAGATGGATATACCAGACCACCTGGTCTGCCTCTTGAGAAATCTGCATGCAGCTCAGGAAGCAACAATTAGAACTGGACATGGAACAACAGACTGGTTCCAAATTGGGAAAGGAGTACATCAAGGCTGTATATTGTCACCCTACTTGTTTAACTTATATGCAGAGTACATCATGAGAAACGCTGGACTGGAAGAAACACAAGCTGGAATCAAGATTGCTGGGAGAAATATCAATAATCTCAGATATGCAGATGACACCACCCTTATGGCAGAAAGTGAAGAGGAACTCAAAAGCCTCTTGATGAAAGTGAAAGTGGAGAGTGAAAAAGTTGCCTTAAAGCTCATCATTCAGAAAACGAAGATCATGGCATCTGGTCCCATACTTCATGGCAAATAGATGGGGAAACAGTGGAAACAGTGTCAGACTTTGTTTTTCTGGGCTCCAAAATCACTGCAGATGGTGACTGCAGCCATGAAATTAAAAGACGCTTACTCCTTGGAAGGAAAGTTATGACCAACCTAGATAGCATATTCAAAAGCAGAGACATTACTTTGCCAACAGAGGTCTGTCTAGTCAAGGCTATGGTTTCTCCTGTGGTCATGTATGGATGTGAGAGTTGGACTGTGAAGAAGGCTGAGCGCTGAAGAATTGATGCTTTTGAATTGTGGTGTTGGAGAAGACTCTTGAGAGTCCCTTGGACTGCAAGGAGATCCAACCAGTCCATTCTGAAGGAGATCAGCCCTGGGATTTCTTTGGAAGGAATGATGCTAAAGCTGAAACTCCAGTATTTTGGTCACCTCATGCGAAGAGTTGACTCATTGGAGAAGACTCTGATGCTGGGAGGGATTGGGGGCAAGAGGAGAAGGGGACGACAGAGGATGAGATGGCTGGATGGCATCACTGAATTGATGGACGTGAGTCTGAGTGAACTCCGGGAGTTGGTGATGGACAGGGAGGCCTAGCGTGCTGTGATTCATGGGGTCGCAGAGAGTCGGACACGACTGAGCGACTGATCTGATCTGATCTGATACATTTTATGATAGTAAATAGCAAAAGAGACTATTATCTACATATATTTGATGAATTCAGGACATACCTAACATTTTCTAAACATTTTGATATTTCTAGGCTACACGGTTCATCTGTGAGTTTTTCAAATAAATTGTTGCAAATCTCAAAATTTTTTTCAATAGATTTTTTTGAAAATAATCCATGTGTAAGTGGGCCAGTGCAGCTCACACCAATGTTGGTCAAGGGTCAATTGTACATTGAAATGGCTTAACAGGCCACCTCAACCCCCAGGGACACTTTACACTTATCTGTACCTAAACCCCACGAACTGAATCTGGGTGTTCCCTCATTCTCTTGAGATCAGATAAAATGGTCTTAGGTACCTGTATCCAACAGAGCCTTAAAAGTCTGATCTCTCCCTTCTCCAAAGTTCTCCAGCATACTCAGAGGGGGCATGCATGGCCTTTGGTCCCTTTTGGGAAAAGAGACCCCCCCCCCGTTCCACCCCAATAATTTCTTCAAAGCGGTCAATTTCAGAATACAAGGGAAGGGAGGGACAAGGTGTGGAGTGAGAGGGAGGCTACAGGCCAGAAGGCACATTTTTATGTTTAGTTTACAACAGTGAAACAGCTGCTTGGGCCTCAACCAAAGGATCTCTTGTTTTCAGTATGCCCAGAGCTCTGTATCATATGGCAAGGTCCTTTTGACTGATGCCATCTCTTTCAGATTTGAGGATGCCTTGATTCTGTTCAGTTCAATGGCTCAGTCATGTCCAACTCTTTGTGACCCCATTAACCGAAGCACGCCAGGCCTCCCTGTATCACCAACTCCTGGAGTTCACCCAAACCCATGTCCATTGAGTCGGCGCCGTCCAACCATCTCATCCTCTGCCGTCCCCTTCTCCTCCTGCCTTCAATCTTTCCCAGCATCAGGGTCTTTTCAAATGAGTCAGCTCTTCACATCAGGTGGCCAAAGTACTGGACTTTCAGCATTAGTCCTTCCAATGAATATTCAGGATTGATTCCCTTTAGGATGAACTGGTTGGATCTCCTTGCAGTCCAAGGGACTCTCAAGAGTCTTTTCCAACACCACAGTTCAAAAACATCAATTCTTTGGTGCTCAGCTTTCTTCACATTCCAACACTCACTTCCATACATGACCACTGGTAAAACCATAGCCTTGACTAGATGGACCTTTGTTGACAAAGTAATGTCTCTGCTTTTCAATATGGTATCTAGATTGTTCATAACTTGCCTTTCAAGGAGCAAGCATCTTTTATTTTATTTTATTTTTTTAATTTAATTTAATTTAATTTAACTTTACAATATTGTATTGGTTTTGCCATATATCAAAATGAATCTGCCACAGGAATACATGTGATCCACATCCTGAACCCTCCTCCCTCTTCCCTCCCCATACCATCCCTCTGGGTCGTCCCAGTGCACCAGCCCCAAGCATCCAGTATCGTGCATCGAACCTGGACTGGCGACTCGTTTCATATATGATATTATACATATTTCAATGCCATTTTCCCAAATCATCCCACTCTCTCCCTCTCCCAGAGTCCAAAAGACTGTTCTATATATCAGTGTCTCTTTTGCTGTCTCATATACAGGGTTATTGTTACCATCTTTCTAAATTCCATATATATGCGTTAGTATACTGTATTGGTGTTTTTCTTTGCGGCTTACTTGACTCTGTATAATAGGCTCCAGTTTCATCCACCTCCTTAGAACTGATTCAAATGTATTCTTTTTAATGGCTGAGTAATACTCCATTGTGTATATGTACCACAGCTTTCTTATCCATTCATCTGCAGTTGGACATCTAGGTTGCTTCCATTTCCTGGCTATTATAAACAGTGCTGCTATGAACATTGGGGTACACGTGTCTCTCAATTCTGGTTTCCTCGGTGTGTATGCCCAGCAGTGGGATTGCTGGATCATAAGGCAGTTCTATTCCCAGTTTTTTAAGGAATCTCCATACTGATCTGCATAGTGGCTGTACTAGTTTGCATTCCCACCAACAGTGTAAGAGGGTTCCCTTTTCTCCACACCCTCTCCAGCATTTATTGCTTGTAGACTTTTGGATCGCAGCCATTCTGACTGGTGTGAAATGGTACCTCATAGTGGTTTTGATTTGCATTTCTCTGATAATGAGTGATGTAGAGCATCTTTTCATGTGCTTGTTAGCCATCTGTATGTCTTCTTTGGAGAAATGTCTAGTTCTTTGGCCCATTTTTTGACTGGGTCATTTATTTTTCTGGAATTGAGCTGTAGGAGTTGCTTGTATATTTTTGAGATTAGTTGTTTGTCAGTTGCTTCATTTGCTATTATTTTCTCCCATTCTGAAGGCTGTCTTTTCACCTTGCTTATAGTTTCCTTTGTTGTGAAGAAGCTTTTTAAGTTTAATTAGGTCCCATTTGTTTATTTTTGCTTTTATTTCCAATATTCTGGGAGGTGGGTCATAGAGGATCCTGCTGTGATGTATGTTGGAGAGTGTTTTGCCTATGTTTTCCTCTAGGAGTTTTATGGTTTCTGGTCTTACGTTTAGATCTTTAATCTATTTTGAGTTTATTTTTGTGTATGGTGTTAGAAAGTGTTCTAGTTTCATTCTTTTACAAGTAGTTGACCAGTCTTCCCAGCACCACTTGTTGAAGAGATTGTCTTTAATCCATTGTATATTCTTGCCTCCTTTGTCAAAGATAAGGTGTCCATATGTGCATGGATTTATCTCTGGGCTTTCTATTTTGTTCCATTGATCTATATTTCTGTCTTTGTGCCAGTACCATACTGTCTTGATGACTATGGCTTTGTAGTAGAGCCTGAAGTCAGGCAGGTTGATTCCTCCATTCTTCTTTCTCAAGATCAGATTAGATCAGATCAGTCACTCAGTCCTGTCCGACTCTTTGCGACCCCATGAACTGCAGCACGCCAGGCCTCCCTATCCATCACTAGCTCTCGGAGGTCACTCAGACCCACATCCATCGAGTCAGTGATGCCATCCAGCCATCTCATCCTCTGTCGTCCCCTTCTCCTCCTGCTCCCAATCCCTCCCAGCATCAGAGTCTTCTCCAATGAGTCAACTCTTCGCATGAGGTGGCCAAAATACTGGAGTTTCAGCTTTAGCATCATTCCTTCCAAAGAAATCCCAGGGCTGATCTCCTTCAGAATGGACCGGCTGGATGTCCTTGCAGTCCAAGGGACTCTCAAGAGTCTTCTCCAACACTACAGTTCAAAAGCATCAATTCTTCGGTGCTCAGCCTTCTTCACAGTCCAGCTCTCACATCCATACATGACCACAGGAAAGACCATAGCCTTGACTAGGCGAACCTTTGTTGGCAAAGTAAGGTCTCTGCTTTTGAATATGCTATCTAGGTTGGTCATAACTTTCCTTCCAAGGAGTAAGCGTCTTTTAATTTCGTGGCTGCAGTCACCATCTGCTGTGATTTTGGAGCCCAGAAAAAGAAAGTCTGACACTGTTTCCACTGTTTCCCCATCTATTTCCCATGCAGTGATGGGACCAGATGCCATGATCTTCGTTTTCTGAATGTTGAGCTTTAAGCCAACCTTTTCACTCTCCACTTTCACTTTCATCAAGAGGCTTTTTAGTTCCTCTTCACTTTCTGCCATAAGGGTGGTGTCATCTGCATATCTGAGGTTATTGATATTTCTCCCGGCAATCTTGATTCCAGCTTGTGTTTCTTCCAGTCCAGCATTTCTCATGATGTACTCTGCATATAAGTTAAATAAACATGGTGACAATATACAGCCTTGACGGACTCCTTTTCCTATTTGGAACCAGTCTGTTGTTCCATGACCAGTTCTAACTGTTGCTTCCTGACCTACATACAGATTTCTCAAGAGGCAGATCAGGTGGTCTGGTATTCCCATCTCTCTCAGAATTTACCACAGTTTATTGTGATTTACACAGTCAAAGGCTTTGGCATAGTCAATAAAGCAGAAATATATGTTTTTCTGGAACTCTCTTGCTTTTTCCATGATCCAGCAGATGTTGGCAATTTGATCTCTGGTTCCTCTGCCTTTTCTAAATCCAGCTTGAACATCAGGAAATTCACGGTTCACATATTGCTGAAGCCTGGCTTGGAGAATTTTGAGCATTACTTTACTAGCGTGTGAGATGAGTGCAATTGTGCGGTAGTTTGAGCACTCTTTGGCATTGCCTTTCTTTGGGATTGGGATGAAAACTGACCTTTTCCAATCTTGTGACCACTGCTGAGTTTTCCAAATTTGCTGGCATATTGAGTGCATCACTTTCACAGCATCATCTTTCAGGATTTGGAATAGCTCCACTGGAATTACATCACCTCCACTAGCTTTGTTCGTAGTGATGCTTTCTAAGGCCCACTTGACTTCACATTCCAGGATGTCTGGCTCTAGGTCAGTGATCACACCATCATGATTATCTGGGTCGTGAAGCTCTTTTTTGTACAGTTCTTCTGTGTATTCTTGCCACCTCTTCTTAATATCTTCTGCTTCTGTTAGGTCCATACCATTTCTGTCCTTTATCCAGCCCATTTCTCAAGATAGCTTTGGCTATTTGAGGTTTTTTGTGTTTCCATACAAATTGAGAAATTATTTGTTCTAGCTCTGTGAAGAATACCGTTGGTAGCTTGATGGGGATTGCATTGAATCGATAAATTGCTTTGGGTAGTATACTTATTTTCACCATATTGATTCTGCCAATCCATGAACATGGTGTATTTCTCCATCTATTAGTGTCCTCTTTGATTTCTTTCACCAGTGTTTTATAATTTTCTATATATAGGTCTTTAGTTTCTTTAAGTAGATTTCATGGCTGCAGTCACCATCTGCAGTGATTTTGGAGCCCAGAAAAATAAAGTCTGCCACTGTTTCTACTGTTTCCCCATCTATTTCCCATGCACTAATGGGACCAGATACCATGATCCTAGTTTTCTGCATGTTGAGCTTTAAGCCAACTTTTTCACTCTTCACTTTCACTTTCCTCAAGAGGCTTTTGAGTTCCTCTTCACTTTCTGCCATAAGGATAGTGTCATCTGCGTATCTGAGGTTATTGATATTTCTCCCGGCAATCTTGATTCCAGCTTCTGCTTCCTCCAGCCCAGCGTTTCTCATGATGTACTCTGCATAGAAGTTAAATAAGCAGGGTGACAATATACAGCCTTGACGTACTCCTTTTCCTATTTGGAACCAGTCTGTTGTTCCATGTCCAGTTCTAACTGTTGCTTCCTGACCTGCATACAGGTTTCTCAAGAGGCAGGTCACGTGGTCTGGTATTTCCATCTCTTTCAGAATTTTCCACAGTTTATTTTGATCCACACAGTCAAAGGCTTTGGCATAGTCAGTAAAGTAAATGTAGATGTTTTTCTGGAACTCTCTTGCTTTTTCAGTGATCCATCCGATTTTGGCAATTTGATCTCTTGATTCTGTAGCCATGGCCATATTGCTTTGAAGTTGTACACATTGGTTAGCTTAGGCATTACTAGTGCAGTTGTTGCTGTTGTTCAGTCACTAGTCATGCCCCACTCTATGTGACTCCATAGATTGCAGCACGCCAGGCTCCTCTGTCCTCCACTATATCCCAGAGTTTGCTCAAATTCATGTTCATTGAATTGGTGATGCAATCTAACCGTCTCATCCTCTGTCATCCCCCTCTCTTCCTGCCTTCAATTCATCATCAGGGTCTTTTTTTAGTGAGTCAGCAGTTCATATCAGGTATCCAAAGTCCTGGAGTTTCAGCTTCAGCATCAGTCCTTCCAATGAGTATTCAGGGTTGATTTGTTTTAGGATTGACTTGATTTCCTTGCAGTCCAAGGTACTCTCAGGGCTGTGATCCATGAATGAGAACTAGTGCAATGGCAACCTTTAAAGATGTTCACTTCAATTTGGGGCATTTGCTACCCATTTTCATGATAGTGGGAGTGGAAAAAGTTTTTTTCCACCTTCTTAGGGTCCCTGGAAGGATCTAAAAATTAAACTGACAGAGCCAGATTGACAGGATAAAACCATTCACATTTGTTTGTAAGTTTTACATGACATGGGAGCCTTCATAAGGAAAGGAAGACACAAAGAAACAGTTAGACTTCAGGAGTTCTGGGCTGGGTTTGGTGAAGACTGGATGGTTGTGGAGGACTATGATAAGTCAGAGAGTGTGAGGGAAGTTTAGTTAACTGGGAGAGACTTAGCACGAACTCTTTCTTAGGACCCTTTGGTTTTCTGTGATACGGATGCTCCTTTCCTCTCAGTGTAAGCAAGGAACCTTTCACATGAAGGTTTAATGACCTGTTTCAGGGAAGAATGGCAGGGGGAAAGGTCAGATTGACCTCACTGTATCTGCTGTCTTCTCAAAGTCCTTCATTTTAGAGTATTCAATTTAACAAGGTGTATATTTGGGAGTAACACATCCTGAAACACATCTGTAATACTGTATCTTAAGTTTTCGCTCACTTTTAAGATAAAGTGTCTACGGAAATTTTTCAGGGCAGTGGGCTGATCTCAAAAGGGGAGATGGGTGGGAAGTTCAAGAGAGAGGGGATATATGTTCATCTATGGCTGATTCATGTCGATATTTACCAGAAAACAACAAAATTCTGTAAAGCAATTATCCTTCAATTAAAAACAAATTAAAATTAAAAAAAATTTATCTAGAATTTTTTGGGTCGTTTTCTCACTTGACAGTAGGTCGTCTTCATCAGTGTTATAGATCCAGTATGGGACAGTAAGAGCCCAGATGCCAGTCACAGCCTCATCTGTGGTTTCCTCCAGAAGTTTGTCTTGGTGGAATTTCCCCAAGAAACTGAAATTATAGCATGCAGGATCTACTGCAGAAAACTTCTTGAGTCCTTTGGTGTGGTTTCTCAATGGATCTGAGGTAGGCATGATAGACTGTAGAGGGACTGAGCCGTAAGACATTTCAGTTCTTCCCATTCTTTTGCAACAAGCTCCTCCTGCTCCTTGCTCAACCATCCAGCCAAAGCTGTAACCATGTGCCTGGCTTCTGCTCATACTGGTCATGAGTTTCTGTCCCACTGCCCTGTGTATGGATGTTCACCTCTGAAACTATTCTCTGAGTAAGTGTTGTGAACCATTTCTGACCTTCCACAACTCTTAGTACAGGCATCCCTCATTTTAATTGTGCTTTGTTTTATTGTGTTTTACAGATATCGTGAGCTTTTTTCTTTTTTTCAGTTTCTTTTCTATCATAGTTTATTGCAAGATATTGAATATATTTCCCTATGCTATATAGTATGTGCTTGTTTTTTATCTATTTTAGGTATGGTATGTGCATCTCTCAATCCCATACTCCCAGTTAACCCCGTCCACTTTGGTAGCCATTAAGTTTGCATTCTGTGTCTGCTTCTGTATTGTGTTTTATTTATTTATTTTTTTAACAGATGAAAAGTTTGTGGGCAATGCGGCATTCAGCGAGTATGCTGGCACCATTTTTCCAATAACATTTCCTCACTGCCTGTCTCTGTGTCACATTGCAGTAATTTTTACAATATTCCAAACTTTTTCATTATTATTATAATTGTTTTGATGATCTGTAACCAGTGATCTTTGATGTTACTATCAATCCATGAGTCTAGGATGGCAAACTTAGATGATAAATATGTGTTCAAACTGCCCTGCTTCCTGTCTCTCTCCCTCTCCTCAGGCCTCTCTTTCCCTGAGACATAATAATATTGAAATTAGGCCAGTTGATAAACTTACAGTTGCCTCTTAAGTGTTCAGTTGAAAGGTAGAATCTCTCATTTTAAATCAAAAGCTAGAAATGATTAAACTTGGTGAGGAAGGCGCATCAGAAGTTGAGGTAGGCTGAAAGCTAGGCCTCTTGTACCAGTTAGTGAAGTTGTGAATGCAAATGAAAAGTTCTTGAAGGAAATTCAAAGTGCTGTTCCACTGAACACATAAGTGATAAGAAAGAGAAACAGCCTTATAGCTGATATGGAGAAGCTTTTAGTGGTCTGGATAGAAGATCAAACCAACCACAACATTCCCTTAAGCCAAAGCTTAATCCAGAGCAAGGCTGTAACTCTTCAGGTCTGTGAAGCCTGAGAGAAGTGAAGGAAGCTGCAGAAGAAAAGTTTGAAACTAGCAGAGGTTGGATCATGAGGGTTAAGGAAAGCTGTCTCTGGAACATAAAAGCACAAGAAGAAGAAGCAAGTGCTAATGTAGAAGCTGCAGCAACTTATCCAGAAGATCTAGACAGAATAACTAATAAAGATGGGTACACCAAACAGCAGTTTTTCACTGTACATGAAACAGCTTTATATCAGAGGAAGACACCATCTAGGACTTTGATAGTTGGAGAGAAATGCCTGACTTAAAAGATTTTCAGGACAGGCTGGCTCTTTTTTAGGGGCTAATGCAGCTAGTAACTTGAAGAAGAAGCCAGTGCTCACTGACCATTCTGAAAATCCTAGTGCTCTTAGGAATTATGGTAAATCTACTCTGCCTGTCCTCTGTAGGTGGAACAACAAAACCTGGATGGCAGCACTTCTGTTTACAACATGGTTTACTAAATATTATAAGTCCACTTTTGAGAACTATTGCTCAGAAAAGATTGTTTTCGTAATATTACTGCTCACTGGCAATGTAGCAGTACACAAAAGCTATAATGGAGATGTTGTTCTTGCTCAGTTGCTCAGTTTTGTCTGACTCTTTGTGACCCCATAGACTGCAGCATGCCAGCCTTCCCTGTCCTTCACCATCTCCCAGAGCTTGCTCAAATTCATGTCCACTGAATCAGTGATGGACATCTAACCATCTCATCTTCTATTGTCCCCTTCCCCTCCTACCTTCAATCTTTCCCAGCATCAGGGTCTTTTCTAATGAATCGGCTCTTCCCATCGGGTGGTGAAAGTATTGCAGCTTTGGCTTCAGCATCAGCCCTTCTAATGAATATTCAGGATGGATTTCCTTTAGGATTGACTAGTTTGATGTCCTTGCAGCCCCAGGGACTCTCAAGAGTCTTTGACTCAAAAGTGTCAATTCTTTGGCACTTAGCCTTCTTTATGGTTCAACTCTCACATCCATACATGACTACAGGAAAAACCATAGCTTTGACTAGACAGACCTTTGTAGGCAAAGTAATGTCTCTGCTTCTTAATATGCTGTCTAGGTTTGTCATAGCTTTCCTTTCAAAGAGCAAGCGTCTTTTAATTTTGTGGCTGCAGTCATCATCTGCAGTGATTTTGGAGCCCAAGAAAATAATGTCTGTCACTGTTTTCATTGTTTTCCCATGTAGCCCATGGGACTGGATATGATGATCTTTGTTTTTTGAATGTTGAGATTTAAGCCAGCTTTTTCACTCTTCTCTTCACCTTCATCAAGAGGCTCTTTAGTTCCTCTTTGGTTTCTGCCATAAGGGTGGTGTCATCTGCATATCTGTGGTTATTGATATTTCTCCCAGCAACCTTCTTTCCAGCTTGTGCTTCATCCAGCCCAGCATTTCACATGATGTACTCTGCATACAACTTAAATAATCAGGGTGACAATATATAGCCTTGATGTACTCCTTTCCCAATTTACAACCAGTCTGTTGTTCCATGTCCGGTTCTACCTGTTGCTTCTTGGCCTGCATACAGGTTTCTCAGGGAGGCAGGTAAGGTGGTCTGGTATTCCTGTCTCTTTAGGAATTTTCCAATTTGTTGTGATCCACACAATCAAAGGCTTTAGCATAGTCAATGAAACAGAAGTAGATGTTTTTCTGGAATTCTCTTGCTTTTTCGATGATACAGCAGATGTTCGCAATTTAATCTCTGATTATTCTGCCTTTTCTAAATCTATCTTGAACTTCTGGAAGTTCTCTGTTCACATACTGTTGAAGCCTGGCTTGGAGAATTTTGAGCATTAGTTTGATAGCATGTGAATTGAATGCAATTGTACTGTAGTTAGGACATTCTTTGACATTGCCCTTCTTTGGGATTGAAATGAAAACTGACCTTTTCCAGTCCTGTGGCCACTGCTGTTTTCCATATTTGCAGGCATATGAAGTGCAGCACTTTAACAGCATCATCTTTTAGGATTTGAAATGGAGAGGTACAATGAGATTAATGTTTTTGTGCCTGCTAGCACAATAGCGGTTCTACAAGCCATGGATCAAGGAGTAATTTCAGCTTGCTGCTGCTAAGTCACTTCAGTTGTGTCCGACTCTGTGCAACCCCATAGACGGCAGCCCACCAGGCTCCCCTGTTCCTGGGATTCTCCAGGCAAGAACACTGGAGTGGGTTGCCATTTCCTTCTCCAATGCATGAAAGTGAAAAGTGAAAGTGAAGTCACTCGGTCGTGTCCGACTTTAGGATACCCCATGGACTGCAGCCTACCAGGCTCCTCCGTCCATGGGATTTTCCAGGCAAGAGTACTGGAGTAGGGTGCCATCACCTTCTCCAAATTTCAGCTTAAGTCTTACTATTTAAGAACTACATGGCATTGAAACATGTATAATATCATATGTAAAATGAATCACCAGTCCAGGTTCGATGCATGATACAGGACACTCGGGTGAGTGCACTGGGATGACCCAGAGGGATGGGATGAGGAGGGAGGTGGGAGAGGGGTTCAGGATGGGGAACACATGTACACCGGTGGCAGATTCATGTTGATGTATGGCAAAATCAATACAATATTGTAAAGTAATTAGCCTCCAATTAAAATAAATAAATTTATATTAAAATAAGTAAATAAATAAAAAAGAAATGCATCTCATAATGCTTTAGCTGCCGTAGGTAGTGATTTCTTGGCTAGATCTGGGCAAAGGCAATTGAAAATCTTCTGAAAAGGATTCACCATTCTAGATGTTATTAAAAGCATTCATGACTCATGGGAGGAGGAGTCAAAACATCAGCATTAACTGGAGTTGGGAAGATGTGGATTCCAAACATCATGGTTGACTTTGAGGGTTTCAGGACTTCATTGAAGGAAGTAACTGCAGATATTAGAAATAGCAAGAGAATTAGAATTTGAAGTAGAGCCTGAAGATGTGACTGAACTGTTGCAATCTCATTGTGAAACTTAAATAGATGAGGAGTTGATTCTTATGTGTTTGGAAAGAAAGTGGTTTCTTGAAATAGAATCTACTCCTGGTAAAGATGCTGTGAAGATTGTTGAAATGACAACAAAAGGTTTAGTGTATGGCATATAGTTAGTTGATAAACGGTGGCAGAGTTTTAAGAGAATTAAGTCACATTTTGAAAGTTCTATTATGGGTAAAATGTGTCAGACAACATCAGATGCTGCAGAGAAGTTGTTCATGAAAGGAAGGGTCAGTGAGGCAAACTTCATTTGTGTCTTATTTTAAGAAATTGCCACACCCACCCCAACCTTCAGGAACCACCATCCTGATCAGTTAGCACCCATCAACATCAAGGCAAGACCCTCCATCAGCAAAATGATTGTGACTCACCAAAGGCCCAGATAAGGGTTAGCATCTTTTAGGAATAAGTGCTGTGCTATGCCCAATGTTCAACTCTTCGCTATCCCTTGGATTGTAACCCACAAGACTCCTCTGTCCATGGGGTTTTCCAGGCAGAATACTGGCGTGGGTTGCCATTTACTTCTCCAGGGATCTTCCTGACCCATTGCCTCTTATATCTCCTGCACTGGCAGGCAGATTCTTTACCTGGGAAGCCCTGTAGGAGTAAAGTATTTTCTTTTTTAAAATTAATTTATTTTAATTGGGAGATAATTACTTTACAATATTGTGGTGATTTTTGCCACACATCGACATGAATCAGCCACAGGTACACATGCATCCCCCCATCCTGAACCCTCCTCCCACCTCACTCTCCACCCCATCCTTCTGGGTTGTCACAGAGCACTGGCTTTCAGTGCTGTGTTTCATGCAATGAATTTTCACTGGTCATCTCTATTACGTATGGTAATATACATGTTTCGATGCTGTTCTCTCATATCATCCCACCCGTGCCTTCTCCCACATAGTTCAAAAGTCTGTTCTTTACACTTGTGTCTCTTTTGCTGCCTTGCATATAGGGTCATCATTACCATCTTTCTAAATTCCATATACATGTGTTAATATACTGTATTGGTGTTCTTCTTTCTGACTTACTTCACTCTGTATAATAGGCTCCAGTTTTATCCACCTCATTAGAACTGACTCAAATGCATTATAACTGAGTAGTATTCCACTGTATATATGTACCACAGCTACCTTATCCATTCATCTGCTGGTGGACATCTAGGACTTCTGTGTTCTAGTTATGGAAGATAGAATGGTGAAAATAAATGAAACAGAGAGGAAAAAAGAAAAAAGAATTAAAAGAAATGAGGACAATGTGAGAGACCTCTGGGACAATGTTAAGTGCCCCAACATTCGAATCATAGGTGTCCCAGAAGAAGACAAAAAGAAAGAGCATGAGAAAATACTTGAGGAGATAATAGTTGAAAACTTTGCTAAAATGGGGAAGGAATAGCCACCCAAGTCCAAGAAACCCAGTCAGTCCCAAACAGGATAAACCCAAGGCAAAACACCCCAAGACCCTTATTAATCGAACTAACAAAAGTTAAACACAAAGAGCAAACATTAAAACCAGCAGGGGAAAAGCAACAATAACACACAAGGGGAATCCCCATAAGGATAACAGATGATCTTTCAATAGAAACTGTTCAGGCCAGAAGGGAATGGCAGGACATACTTAAAGTGATGAAAGAGAAAAGCCTACAAGCAAGATGACTCTACTCAGCAAGTATCTCATTCAGATATGAAGGAGAAATCAAAAGCTTTACAGACAAGCAAAAGCTGAGAGAATTCAGCACCACCAAACCAGCTCTTCAACAAATGCTAAAGGATCTTCTCTAGACAGGAAACACAGAAAAGATTTATTTAAATTAACCCAAAACAGCAAAGTAAATGATAACGGGATCATACTTATTAATTATTACCTTAAATGTAAGTAGGTTAAATACTTCAGCCAAAGGACAAAGACTGGCTGAATGGATATAAAAACAAGACCCTTATATATGCTGTCTACAAGAGACCCACCTCAAAACAAGGGACACATACAGGCTGAAAGTGAGGGGCTGGAAAAAGATATTTCATGCAAATGGAGACCAAAAGAAAGCCAGAGTAGCAATACTCATATCAGATAAAATAGGCTCTGAAATAAAAACCATAAAAGACAAGGACACTACATAATGATCAAAGGATCAATCCAAGAAGAAGAAATAACAATTATAAATATATATGCACCCAACATAGGAGCACCTCAATACATAAGCCAAATGCTAACAAGTTTGAAAGGGGAAATTAACAGTAATACAATAACAGTGGGAGACTTTAATACCCCACTCACACCTATGCATAGATCAACCAGGCAGAAAATTAGCAAGGAAATACAAGCTTTAAATGATGCAATGGAGTTAGACCTAATTGATATCTACAGGGTATTTCACGCTACATCAATGGAATTCACCGTTTTCTCAAGTGCACACAGAACATTTTCCAGGATAGATCAGATCCTGGGCCATAAATCTAGCTTTGGTAAATTTTAAAAAATTGAAATAATTTCAAGCATCTTTTCTGATCACAATGTGGTAAGATTATATGTCATCTACAGGAAAAAAAAAAAAAACTATAAAAACCAAAAACATATGGAGGCTAAACCACACACCTCTGAATAACCAGCATATCATGGAAAAAAATCAAAAAGTAAATCAAAATATGCATAGAAACAAATGAAAATGAAAACACGACAATCCAAAACCTGTGGGATTCAGTAAGAGCAGTGCTAAGAGGGAGGTTCATAGAAATACAAGCCTACCTCAAGAAACAAGAGAAACCAACTAAACAACCTTTAGGAATAAAGTATTTTTAAGTAATTAATTTACTTTGTTTTTAAAGATACAGTGCTGTTGAACACTTAACAGACTACAGTATGAATACAGTTACAATAAATATAACTTTTATAATCACTGGGAAACCGAAAAATGTGTCTCACTTTATTGCAATATTCACTTTATTTTGGTGATCTTGAATACCCACAGTGTCTCTCAGGAATGCCTGTACTAGTTTTCACATAAGGTGGACTTGAGACTGAACACAAGATTGGTGAGGAAATCCCCCACTTGGATAAGAATTAGATCTAACCATAACACTGTGTTCAGGCAGCTGTCTTTAAACCTGCTTCATGGCACTTGGTATGTAATCATTTTTCCAATTCCTCCTCATTCAGTTCAGTTCAGTCACTCAGTCAGGTCCAACTCTTTGCGATCCCATATACTGCCACACTTCCCTGTCCATCACCAACTTCCTGAGCTTGCTCAAACTCATGTCCATCAAGTCAGTGTTCTCCTCTTTGATTGGCAATAAAGTGAAGGACCATATATTGAACATACAATTTGGTCAACATTCCCACTACTGATTCCAAAGACTTTACTCAAATCTCCTTAATTTGTCTCTGTTAGTTTTCTATTACTGCTGTAACGAACTGCCATAAAGTCGGTGGCTTAAAACAACAGAAATTTTAAATCTTGTAGTTCTGAAGTCCTAAATGGATCTCACTGGGCTAAAGTCAAGATGTTGGCAGGAATGGGTTCCTTTTTTTAATTATTATTTTATTTATTTTGTCTGTGCTGGGTCTTTGTTGGTGTGTTGCCTTTTCTCTAGTTGGGGCAGGTGGGAGCTAGTCTTCGTTGCAGTGTGCGGACTTCTCATTGTGGAGGCTTCTTTTATTGCAGAGGACAGACTCCAGGTGTGTGGGCTTGCTTAGATGCGGCACATGGGCTCAGTATTTGCAGTTCCCAGGCTCTAGAGCATGGGCTCAGTAGTTGTGGCACATGGGCCTAGTTGCTCTGCAGCATGTGGGATCTTCCCAGATCAGGGATCAAACCTTGTCTCCTACATTGGCAAGCAGATTCTTTACTACTGAGCCACCAGAGAAACCTGGATGGGTTCTTTTCTGAAGGCTCAAGGGAAAATCAATTTCTCTGCTCTTTCTAGCTTTTATAGGCCACATATATTCCTTGATATCATTCTCTTCATCTTTAATACCAGCAACAGTCAGTTGGTTCTTCTCATGCTACATCACTCTAAACTTCACTCCTACACTTTTAAGGACTCTTTACATTACCCCCCACCCAGACAGTCCAAACAATCTCCTTGTTTTAAGGTCAGTTGATTAGCAAACTTAGACATCCTGGAATGTGAAGTCAAGTGGGCCTTAGGAAGCATCACTATGAACAAAGCTAGTGGAGGTGATGGAATTCCAGTTGAGCTATTCCAAATCCTGAAAGATGATGCTGTGAAAGTGCTGCACTCAATATGTCAGCAAATTTGGAAAACTCAGCAGTGACCACAGGACTGGAAAAGGTCAGTTTTCATTCCAGTCCCAAAGAAAAGCAATGCCAAAGAATGCTCAAACTACTGCACAGTTGCACTCATCTCACATGCTAGTAAAGTAATGCTCAAAATTCTCCAAGCCAAGCTTCAACAGTACGTGAAACATTAACTTCCAGATGTTTAAGCTGGTTTTAGAAAAAGCAGAGGAAACAGAGATCAAATTGACATCATCTTCTGGATCATCAAAAAAGCAAGAGAGTTCCAGAAAAACATTTATTTCTGCTTTACTGACTATGCCAAAGCCTTTGACTGTGTGGATCACAATAAACTGTGGAAAATTCTGAAAGAGATAGGAATACCAAACCACCTGACTTGCCTCCTGAGAAATCTGTATGCAGGTCAGGAAGCAACAGTTAGAACTGGACATGGAACAACAGACTGGTTCCAAATAGGGAAAGGAGTATGTCAAGGCTGTATATTGTCACCCTGCTTATTTAACTTCTATGCAAAGAAATGCTGGGCTGGAGGAAGCAGAGGCTGGAATCAAGATTGCCAAGAGAAATATCAATAACCTCAGATATGCAGATGACACTACCCTTATGGCAGGAAGTGAAGAAGAACTAAAGAGCCTCTTGATGAAAGTGAAAGTGGAGAGGAAAAGTTGGCTTAAAGCTCAATATGCAGAAAACTAGGATCATGGCATCTGGATGGTCCCATCACTTCATGGCAAATAGATAGGGAACAGTAGCAGACTTTATTTTCTTGGTCTCCAGAATCACTGTAGACAGTGACTGCAGCCATGAAATTAAGACACTTGGTCCTTGTGAGGAAAGCTGTGACAAACCCAGACAGCATATTAAAAAGCAGAGACATTGCTTTCCCAACAGAGGTCCATATAGTCAAAGCTATGCTTTTTCCAGTATTCATGTACACATGTGAGAGTTGGACCATAAAGAAGGCTGAGTGCTGAAGAATTGATTCTTTTGAAATAAGTCAAACAGAGAAAGAAAATTCCATATGATCTCACTTTATGTGAAACTAAGAAAACGAAAGACAAACAGAGCTCAGAGATACAGAGAACAGTTGGTGGTTGCCAGAGGCAAGAGTGGGTGGTGGACAAAATGTGAAGAAGTCAAAAGTTAAACTTTTGATGATATACAGCCTTGTCGTACTCCTTTCCCAATTTTTAATCAGTCCGTTGTTCTATGTCCAGTTCTAACTGTTGCTGCCTGGCCTGCAGACAGGTTTCTCAGGAAACAAGTGAGATGATCTGGTATTCCCATCTCTTTAAGAATTTTCCACAGTTTATTGTCATTCACACAGTCAAAGGCTTTAGTGTAGTCAATGAAACAGAAATATATGTTTTTCTGGAATTCTCTTGCTTTCTCTATGATCTAGTGAATGTTGGCAATTTGATATCTGGTTCCTCTGCCTTTTATAAGACTAGCATGTGCAACTGGAAGTTCTAGGTTCACATACTGCTGAAGCCTAGCCTGAAGAATTTTGAGCATTATCTTGCTAGCATGTGAAATGAGTGCAACTGTATGGTAGTTTGAACATTCTTTGGCACTGCACTTTTGGGATTGCCCTACTTTTCGAGTCCTGTGGCCACCGCTGAGTTTTCCAAATTTGCTGGCATATTGAGTGCAGCACTTACATAGCATCATCTTTTAGGATTTGAAATAGCTCAGCTGGAATTCCATCACCTCCACTAGCTTTGTTCATGGCAATGCTTTCTAAGGCCTACTTGACTTAATACTCCAGGATGTCTGACTCTAGGTGAGTGACCACATGATCATGGTTATCAAGGTCATTAAGACCTTTTTTGTATAGTTCTTCTATGTATTCTTGCCACCTCTTCTGAATGTCTTCTGCTTCTGTTAGGTCCTTACAGTTTTTGTCTTTTATCATGCCCATCCTTGCATGAAATGTTCCCTTGATATTGCCAATCTTCTTGAAGAGATATCTAGTCTTTCCCATTCTATTGTTTTCCTCTATTTCTTTGCATTGTTCACTTAAGAAACCCCTCTTATCTCTTCTTGTTATTCTCTGGAACTCTGCATTCAGTTGGGTATATCTTTCCCTTTCTCCCTTGCCTTTTGCTTCTCTTATCTCCTCAACTATTTGTAAAGTTTCCGTAGATAAACAATTTGCCTTCTTGCATTTTTTGGGGGGGGATAGTTTTGGTCACCATCTCCTGTACAGTGTTCCAAACCTGTGTCCATTGTTCTTTTTTTAAAAATTTTATTTTATTTAACTTTACAGTATTGTATTGGTTTTGCCATATATCAAAATGAATCTGCCACAGGTATATATGTGTTCCCCATCCTGAACCCTCCTCCCTCCTCCCCTCCCCATACCATCCCTCTGGGTCATCCCAGTGCACTAGCCCCAAGCATCCAGTATCGTGCATCGAACCTGGACTGGCGACTCGTTTCATTTATGATATTAAACATATTTCAATGCCATTTTCCCAAATCATCCCACTCTCTCCCTCTCCCAGAGTCCAAAAGACTGTTCTATACATCAGTGTCTCTTTTGCTGTCTCATAAACAGGGTTATTGTTACCATCTTTCTAAATTCCATATATATGCGTTAGTATACTGTATTTGTTTCTGGCTTACTTCACTCTGTATAATAGGCTCCAGTTTCATCCACCTCATTAGAACTGATTCAAATGTATTCTTTTTAATGGCGGAGTAATACTCCATTGTGTATATGTACCACAGCTGTCTTATCCATTCATCTGCAAATGGACATCTAGGTTGCTTCCATGTCCTGGCTATTATAAACAGTGCTGCGATGAACATTGGGGTACATGTGTCTCTTTCAATTCTGATTTTCTCAGTGTGTATGCCCAGCAGTGGGATTGCTGGATCATAAGGCAGTTCTATTCCCAGTTTTTTAAGGAATCTCCACACTGTTATCCATAGTAGCTGTACTAGTTTGCATTCCCACCAACAGTGTAAGAGGGTTCCCTTTTCTCCACACGCTCTCCAGCATTTGTTGCTTATAGACTTTTGGATTGCAGCCATTCTGACTGGCGTGAAATGGTACATCATAATGGTTTTGATTTGCATTTCTCTGATAATGAGTGATGTTGACCATCTTTTCATGTGTTTGTTAGCCATCTGTATGTCTTCTTTGGAGAAATGTCTATTTAGATCTTTGGCCCATTTTTTGATGGGGTCATTTATTATTCTGGAATTGAGCTGTAGGAGTTGCTTGTATATTTTGAGATTAGTTGTTTGTCAGTTGCTTCATTTGCTATTATTTTCTCCCATTCTGAAGGCTGTATTTTCACCTTGCTTATACTTTCTTTTGTTGTGAAGAAGCTTTTTAAGTTTAATTAGGTCCCATTTGTTTATTTTTGCTTTTATTTCCAATATTCTGGGAGGTGGGTCATAGAGGATCCTGCTGTGGTGTATGTTGGAGAGTGTTTTGCCTATGTTTTCCTCTAGGAGTTTTATAGTTTCTGGTCTTACGTTTAGATCATTAATCCATTTTGAGTTTATTTTTGTGTATGGTGTTAGAAAGTGTTCTAGTTTAATTCTTTTCCAAGTGGTTGACCAGTTTTCCCAGCATCACTTGTTAAAGAGATTGTCTTTAATCAGTTGTATATTCTTGCCTCCTTTGTCAAAGATAAGGTGTCCATATGTGCATGGATTTATTTCTGGGCTTTCTGTTTTGTTCCACTGATCTATATTTCTGTCTTTGTGCCAATACCATACTGTCTTGATGACTGTGGCTTTGTAGTAGAGCCTGAAGTCAGGCAGCTTGATTCCTCCAGTTCCATTCTTCTTTCTCAAGATAGCTTTGGCTACTCGAGGTTTTTTGTATTTCCATACAAATTGTGAAATTATTTGTTCTAGCTCTGTGAAGAATACCATTGGTAGCTTGATAGGGATTGCATATTGAATCTATAAATTGCTTTGGGTCGTATACTCATTTTCACTATATTGATTCTGCCAATCCATGAACATGGTATATTTCTCTATCTATTAGTGTCCTCTTTGATTTCTTTCACCAGTGTTTTATAGTTTTCTATATATAGGTCTTTAGTTTCTTTAGGTAGATATATTCCTAAGTATTTTATTCTTTTCATTGCAATGGTGAATGGAATTGTTTCCTTAATTTCTCTTTCTATTTTCTCATTATTAGTGTACAGGAATGCAAGGGATTTCTCTGTGTTGATTTTATATCCTGCAACTTTACTATATTCATTGATTGGTTCTAGTAATTTTCTGGTGGAGTCTTTAGGGTTTTCTATGTAGAGGATCATGTCGTCTGCAAAAAGTGAGAGTTTTACCTCTTCTTTTCCAATTTGGATTCCTTCTATTTCTTTTTCTGCTCTGATTGCTGTGGCCAAAACTTCCAAAACTATGTTGAATAGTAATGGTGAAAGTGGGCACCCTTGTCTTGTTCCTGACTTTAGAGGAAATGCTTTCAATTTTTCACCATTGAGGATAATGTTTGCTGTGGGTTTGTCATATATAGCTTTTATTATGTTGAGGTATGTTCCTTCTATTTCTGCTTTCTGGAGAGTTTTTATCATAAATGGATATTGAATTTTGTCAAAGACTTTCTCTGCATCTATTGAGATAATCATATGGTTTTTATTTTTCAATTTGTTAATGTGGTATATTACATTGATTGATTTGCGGATATTGAAGAATCCTTGCATCCCTGGGATAAAGCCCACTTGGTCATGGTGTATGATCTTTTTAATGTATTGTTGGATTCTGAGTGCTAGAACTTTGTTAAGGATTTTTGCATCTGTGTTCATCAGTGATATTGGCCTGTAGTTTTCTTTTTTTGTGGCATCTTTGTCAGGCTTTGGTATTAGGGTGATGAAGGCCTCATAGAATGAGTTTGGAAGTTTACATTCCTCTGCAATTTTCTGGAAGAGTTTGAGTAGGATAGGTGTTAGCTCTTCTCTAAATTTGTGGTAGAATTTAGCTGTGAAGCCGTCTGGATCTGGGCTTTTGTTTGCTGGAAGATTTCTGATTACAGTTTCAATTTCCGTGCTTGTGATGGGTCTACTAAGATTTCTATTTCTTCCTGGTCCAGTTTTGGAAAGTTGTACTTTTCTAAGAATTTGTCCATTTCTTCCACGTTGTCCATTTTATTGCCATATAGTTGCTGATAGTAGTCTCTTATGATCCTTTGTATTTCTGTGTTGTCTGTTGTGATCTCTCCATTTTTCATTTCTAATTTTATTGATTTGATTTTTCTCCCTTTGTTTCTTGATGAGTGTGGCTAATGGTTTGTCAATTTTATTTATCCTTTCAAAGAACCAGCTTTTGGCTGTGTTGATTTTTGCTATGGTCTCTTTTGTTTCTTTTGCATTTATTTCTGCCCTAGTTTTTAAGATTTCTTTCCTTCTACTAACCCTGGGGTTCTTCATTTCTTCCTTTTCTAGTTGCTTTAGGTGTAGAGTTAGATTATTTATTTGACTTTTTTCTTGTTTCTTGAGGTATGCCTTTATTGCTGAACTTTCCCTTAGCACTGCTTTTACAGTATCCCACAGGTTTTGGGTTGTTGTGTTTTCATTTTCATTCGTTTTTATGCAAATTTTGATTTCTTTTTTGATTTCTTCTGTGATTTGTTGGTTATTCAGCAGCGTTGTTCAGCCTCCATATGTTGGAATTTTTAATAGTTTTTCTCCTGTTATTGAGATCTAATATTACTGCATTGTGGTCAGAAAAGATGCTTGGAATGATTTGAACTTTTCTGAATTTACCAAGGGTAGATTTATGGCCCAGGATGTGATCTATCCTGGAGAAGGTTCCATGTGCGCTTGAGAAAAAGGTGAAATTCATTGTTTTGGGATGAAATGTCCTATATATATCAACTAGGTCTAACTGGTCTATTGTATCGTTTAAAGTTTGTATTCCTTGTTAATGGTCTATTGTATCATTTAAAGTTTGTGTTTCCTTGTTAATTTTCTGTTTAGTTGATCTATCCATAGGTGTGAGTGGAGTATTAAAGTCTCCCACTATTATTGTGTTATTGTTAATTTCTCCTTTCATACTTGTTAGTGTTTGTCTTACATATTGCGGTGCTCCTATGTTGGGTGCATATATATTTATAATTGTTACATCTTCTTCTTGGATTGATCCTTTGATCATTATGTAGTGACCTTCTTTGTCTCTTTTCACAGCCTTTGTTTTAAAGTCTATTTTATCTGATATGAGTATTGCTACTCCTACTTTGTTTAGGTCCCTATTTGCATGGAAAATCTTTTTCCAGCCCTTCACTTTCAGTCTGTATGTGTCCCCTGTTTTGAGGTGGGTCTCTTGTAGACAAAATATGTAGGGGTCTTGTTTTTGTATCCATTCAGCCAGTCTTTGTCTTTTGGTTGGGGCATTCAAACTATTTACGTTTAAGGTAATTATTGATAAGTATGATCCCGTTTGCATTTACTTTATTGTTTTGGGTTCGAATTTATACACCCTTTTTGTGTTTCCTGTCTAGAGAATGTCCTTTAGTATTTGTTGGAGTGCTGGTTTGGTGGTGCTGAATTCTCTCAGCTTTTGCTTGTCTGTAAAGCTTTTGATTTCTCCTTCATATTTGAATGAGATCCTTGTTGGGTACAATAATCTGGGCTGTAGGTTATTTTCTTTCATCACTTTAAGTATGTCTTGCCATTCCCTCCTGGCTTGGAGAGTTTCTATTGAAAGATCAGCTGTTATCCTCATGGGAATTCCCTTGTGTGTTATTTGTTGTTTTTCCCTTGCTGCTTTTAATATTTGTTCTTTGTGTTTGATCTTTGTTAATTTGATTAATATGTGTCTTGGGGTGTTTCACCTTGGGTTTATCCTGTTTGGGACTCTCTGGGTTTCTTGGACTTGAGTGATTATTTCCTTCCCCATTCAACTATTAACTCCTCTAGTATTTTCTCATGGTCTTTCTTTTTGTCTTCTTCTTCTGGGACTCCTATGATTCGAATGCTGTAAGGTTTAATATTGTCCTGGAGGTCTCTGAGATTGTCCTCATTTCTTTTAATTCGTTTTCTTTTTTCTCCTCTGATTCATTTATTTCTACCATTCTATCTTATAATTCACTAATTCTATCTTCTGCCTCTGTTATTCTACTATTTGTTGCCTCCAGAGTGTTTTGGATCTCATTTATTGCATTATTCATTATATATTGACTCTTTTTTATTTCTTCTAGGTCCTTGTTAAACCTTTCTTGCATCTTCTCAATGTTTTTCTCCAGGCTATTTATCTGTGATTCCATTTTGATTTCAAGATTTTGGATTAATTTCACTATCATTATTCGGAATTCTTTATCGGGTAGATTCCCTATCTCTTCCTCTTTTATTTTGTTTGGTGGGGATTTATCCTGTTCCTTTACCTGCTGGGTGTTCCTCTGTCTCTTCATCTTGTTTAAATTGCTGAGTTTGGGGTGTCCTTACCGTATTCTGGCAGTTTGTGGAGTTCTCTTTATTGTGGCGTTTTCTCACTGTGTGTGGGTTTGTACAGGTGGCTTGTCAAGGTTTCTAGGTTAGGGAAGCTTGTGTTGCTGTTCTGGTGGGTGGAGCTGGATTTGTTCTCTCTGGAGTGCAGTGAAGTGTCCAGTAATGAGTTATGAGATGTCTATGATTTTGGGGTGACTTTGGGTAGCCTGTATATTGGAGCTCAGGGCAGTGTTCCAATGTTCCTGGAGAATTTGCTTGGTATGTCTTGCCATGGAACTTGTTGGCCCTTGTGTGGTGCTTGGTTTCAGTGTAGGTATGGAGGCATTTGATGAACTCCTGTCAATTAATGTTCCTTGGAGTCAGTGTTTGGACTTAAGCCTCCTGCTTCCAGTTATCAGTCTTATTTTTACAGTAGTCTCAAACTTCTTCTATATATCACCATTGGTAAAACATCTAGGTTAAAGATGAAAAATTTATCCACCGTGAGGGTTACCCAGAGGTTCACAGCGTTACATGGAGAAGAGAAGAGGGAGGTGGGAGTTAGAGGTGACCCAAATGAGATGAGGTGGAATCCATAGAGGGAGAGAGTGGGCTAACCAGTAATCACTTCCTTATGTGCACTCCACAACTGGACCGCTCAGAGATGTTCACTGAGTTATACAGAGAAGACAAGAGGGAGGAAGGAGACAGAGGTGGCCAGGAGGATAAAAGGAGGGCACGAAAAAGAGAGAGACAATCCAGCCAGTAATCAGTTCCCTAAGTGTTTTCCACCGTCTGGAACACACAGAAATTCACAGAGTTGGGTAGAGTAGAGAGGGGTTAGGGAGGAGACAAAGGCGACCTGGTGGAGAAAAAGGAGAGTCCGGAGGGGGAGAGAGCAGTCAAGCCAGTAATCTTGCTCCCTAGTAAAAAATGGGTACTGAAGATTGGGTTCTAATCTTAAAGGTACAAAATTGGTAACAAATACCTCAAAGCAAAAATTAAAAATCTAGAGCAGTGTTTGGAATTTCAAAAATACAATGTTAAAGAAAAACAGAAGGAAAAGACAGAAAAAGAAGAAGAAAAAAAAAGTCACAAAAATTATAAAGAAAATATAGGTACAAAATTGATAACAACTGCCAAAAAGAAAAAGTTAAAAATCTAGAGTAGAGTTTGGAATTTCAAAAATACAATGTTAAAGAAAAGAATAAGAAAGAGAAAGAGAGGATAAAAAAACCAGAAGCCAAAAACAAACAAAGTCACAAAAATTTCATGAAATTTTTTTAAAATTTTATTTTGCTTAACTTTACAATATTGTATTGCTTTTGCCATACATCAAGATGAATCCACCACAAGTATACATGTGTTCCCCATCCTGAACCCTCCTCCCTCCTCCCACCCCATACCATCCCTCTGGGTCGTCCCAGTGCACCAGCCCCAGGCATCCATTATCAGGCAAAAATTATAAAGAAGATATAGGTACAAAATTGATAAAAAAAAATACCAAAAAGCATAAATTAAGAATCTAGAGTAAAGTTTGGAATTTCAGGAGTACTATGTTAAAGAAAGAGGCTAAAAAGGGCTAAAAAATTTCAGGAGTACTATGTTAAAGAAAGAGGCTAAAAAGGGCTAAAAAATTTCAGGAGTACTATGTTAAAGAAAGAGGCTAAAAAGGGCTAAAAAAATTTCAGGAGTACTATGTTAAAGAAAGAGGCTAAAAAGCCTCTTAATGAGAGTGAAAGTGGAGAGTGAAAAGGTTGGCTTAAAGCTCAACATTCAGAAAACGAAGATCATGGCATCTGGTCCCATCACTGCATGGGAAATAGATGGAGAAACAGTGGAAACAGTGTCAGAATTTATTTTTCTGGGCTCCAAAATCACTGCAGATGGTGACTGCAGCCATGAAATTAAAAGACACTTACTCCTTGGCAGGAAAGTTATGACCAACCTAGATAGCATATTCAAAAGCAGAGACATCACTTTACCAACAAAGGTTCGCCTAGTCAAGGCTATGGTCTTTCCTGTGGTCATGTATGGATGTGAGAGCTGGACTATGAAGAAGGCTGAGTGCCAAAGAATTGATGCTTTTGAACTGTGGTGTTGGAGAAGACTCTTGAGAGTCCCTTGGACTGCAAGGAGATCCAACCAGTCCATTCTGAAGGAGATCAATCCTGGAATTTCTCTGGAAGGAATGATGCTAAAGCTTAAACTCCAGTATTTTGGCCACCTCATGCGAAGAGTTGACTCATTGGAGAAGACTCTGATGCTGGGAGGGGTTGAGGGCAGGAGGAGAAGGGGACGACAGAAGATGAGATGGCTGGATGGCATCACTGACTCGATGGATGCGAGTCTGCGTGACCTCCGGGAGCTGGTGATGGACAGGGAGGCCTGGCGTGCTGCGGTTCATGGGGTCGCAAAGAGTTGGACACGACTGAGCGACTGATCTGATCTGATCTGATCATCTTCCAGTGTCACATCTTTTTGCCTCTTTGTACTGTTCATTGGGTTCTCCTAGGAAGAATACTGGACTAGTTTTCCATTGCCTCCTCCAGTGGACCACATATATCAGTTACATATAGACAAGGCTATGATTTTCCCAGTAGTCATGTATGGAAATGAGAATTGAACCATGAAGAAAGCTGAGTGCCAAAGAATTGATGCTTTCAAATTGTAGTGCTGGAGAAGACTGAGACTCCCTTGAACTGCAAGGATATCAAACCTGTTAATCCTAAAGGAAAGTGAAAGTGAAGTCGCTCAGTCGTGTCCATGGACTGTAGCCTATCAGGCTCCTCTGTCCATGGGATTTTCCAGGCAAGAGCACTGGAGTGGATTGCCATTTCCTTCTCCAGGGAATCTTCCCGACCCAGGGATCAAACCTGGGTCTCCTGCATTGCAGGCAGACGCTTTACCATCTGAGCCACCAGGGAAGCCCCATCCTAAAAGAAAGCAACCCTAAATATTCACTGAAGGACTGATGTTGAAGTTCCAATACTGAAGTTGAAGCTCCAATACTTTGGACATCTGATGCGAAGAGCTGACTCATTGGAAAACACCATGGTGCTGGGAAAGATTAAAGACAAAAGGAGAAGGGGGTGACAGAGGATGAGATGACTGGATGGCATCACTGACTCAGTGGACATGAGTTTGAGCAGACTCTGGGAGGTAGTGAAGGACAGGGAGGCCTGGCATGATGCAGTCCATGGGGTGGAAAAGAGTCGGACATGACGTAGCAACTGAACAGACTTATTTCACTTAGCATGATGCTCTCAAGGTACATCCATGCTATTGCAAATGACAAGATTTCCTTCTTTTTATGGCTAAATAATACTCCATTGTGTATGTGTATGTATACCACATTTTCTTTATCCATTTCTCCATTTATGGATGCTTAGATTGATTTTATATCTTAGCTATTGTAAATAATACTGTAGGGACTTCCCTAGTGGTCCAGTGGTAAATAATCTTCCTTGCAATTCAGGGGATGCAGGTTTGATCCCTGGTTGGGCAACTAATATCCCACATGCTGCAGAGCAACTAAGCCCATTTGCCACAACTAGAGAGCCCATGCAGCACAACTACTGAGCCCAAATGCCTTGAGGAAGATCCTGAATGATGCACCAAAGATCCACATGCTGCAACTAAGACCCAACATAACCAAAATAAATAAAACTCAATCTTTAATAAAAATAATACTGCAATGAACAGGAGAGTGCATATATCTTTTTAAGTGAATGAGCGACTGATCTGATCTGATCTGATCTGACTGATCTGATCTGATCTGATCTGATTCATTTCTTAGGTAGATACCCAGAAGTAGAAGTGCGGGATCATATAGTGGTTCTGTTTTTAATCTTTGAGGAAGTTCTGTATTGTTTTGCATAATGAAAGTGAAAGTTGCTCAGTCGTGTCTAACTCTTTGCAACCCCATGGACTGTACTGTAGCCTGCCATGCTCCTCTGTCCATGAGGAGTCTCCAGGCAAGAATACTGGAGTGTGTTGCCATTTCCTCCTCCAAGGGATCTTCCCGACCCAGGGATCAAACTCAGGTCTCCCACATTGCAGGCAGATTGTTTACCACTGAACCACCCAGTAAGCCCAATTTTACATTTCTGCTGACAGTGCATGAGTTCCGTTTTTTTTCTATGTTCTCATTAACACTTGTTATTTATTGTCTTCATAATAGCCATTCTAACAGGTGTGAGGTGATAGCTCACTATGGTTTGGATTTGCACTTCCTGATAGTGATGTTGAGCATATTTACATGTACCTGTTGGCCATTTGTGTGTCTTCTTTACAGAAATGTCTATTCAGATCCTCTACTGTTTTTTAATCAGATTTTTTTTTTTTTTTTTTTTTTTTTGCTGTTGAGTTGTATGATTTTTTTATGTATTTTGGATGTTGTTGTTGTGTTAGTCACTCAGTGATGTCCCACTCTTTGCAACCCCGTTGACTGTAGTCCACCAGTCTTCTCTGTCCATGGAATTCTCCAGGCAAGAATACTGGAGTGGGTAGCCATTTCCTTCTCTAGGAGATTTTCCCAACCCAGATATCAAACCTGGGTCTCCTGCATGGCGGGCAGATTCTTTACTATCTGAGTCACCAGGGAAGCCCTACATATTCTGGATATTAACCCCTTATCAGACATAGGCTTTGCAAATATTTTTCCCAGTCAGTAAGCTGTCTTGTTATTTTGTGGAAGGTTTTATTTGCTGTGCATAAACTTTTTAGTTTGGCATATTCCCACGGTTTGTTTTTGTTTTTGTTGCATTTGCGTTTGGTGTCAAATCCAAAAATTCATCTCCAAGACTTACATCAAGGAGCTTACCACCTGTGTTTTCATCTAGAAGTTGTATGGTTTCTGGTCTTATGGTTAAGTCTTAAATCCATTTTGAATTAACTTTTGTGGGGGTTTAAGAGAGTGTTCCAGTTTAATTTTGTTGCATGTGGCTATCCAGTTTTCCCAAAACATTTATTGAAGACACTGTCCTTTCCCATTTTATATTCTTGGCATCTTTCTTATAAGTCAATTGACCATAAATGTGTGGGTTTATTTCTGGACTTTCTTTTCTGTCCCGTTGATCTGTATGTCTGTTTTTATACCACAGTCAAGTTAGTTAACACATCCATCACCACACAGAGTTACTTTGTGTGTGTGTGCTTGTGATGAAGTTAATTTTTGTATATGGTGTGAGGTGTGAATCATGGTTTGTGTTTTCCTCCAAAACTTATTATATCTATTTGTTCCAGCACTGTTTTTAAAAAAGACTTTCCTTTCCTGCATTGAAGCACTTTGGCACCTTAATCAAAAAACAATTGTCCATATGTGTGCACATCTGTTTCTGGACCCTCTATTCTGTTTCATTAATATATGTGTTTATACTTACATCAATACCATTCTGTCTGAATTATTGTAGCTTTATAGTAAGTCTTAATATGACATAGTATAAATCTTCCATGCTAATCCTTGCTTTGTGTATTCTAGTTCCTTTGCATAGCCATATAAACTTTTAACATCTCTGTTTCAGGTTTAACAAAAAAGCAGACAAATAATTGCTTGAAGAAGTAGAAGAGAAATGAGTAAAGTGGTATAAAATTTCAAAAACACTCAAACAAGTTGATTTAAATATTAGAGAACACTGAACCTATCAGTAGCTGAATATACATTTTTTTCTAGGGACACCTGAAACATTCTTCTAGATAGACAATATGTTGAAATCATAGAGTGTGTTTTCTGAAACTGTGGAATTAAAATTGATCAAACAAAAGGGCATCAAGAGAAAATGCCTATATTTTTAAAGACTAAATGAAAGCAGTAGTACAGGGAGCTATGTAAAGTGAGAAAAAAGTGTACATGTTGGACTTCCCTGGTGGTCCAGTGGTTAATAGTCTGCTAGTCAAGGCAGAGGAGCACGTTCAACTGACCCTGTGCGCCACAACTACTGAACCCTTGCTCTAGAGCCTGTGGGCACAACTTCTGAGCCTGTGAACCCCAACCACTGAAGCCTGTGCACTCTATAGCCTGTGCTCTGCAGCAAGAGAAACCATTGCAATGAAAAGCTCTTGCACCACAACTAGAGAGTAGCCCCCACCTTGCCACAACTAGAGAAAGCCCACACACAGGAACAAAGACCCAGCACAGAAATACATGCCTCCTTCAAAAAGCAATAAAACACTAACTTCCCATTAACATGAGGAACTAAATAAGATAAACTTCAAATCCTGGACAAAATTATCATTTTTTCCCCTTTTGATCACTTTATTTACTTTACTTATTTATTTTTATTGGAGTATATTTGCTTTGCAGTGTTTTAGTTTCTGCTGTACAGCAAAGTGAATCAGCTATACACACTACTATGTATAAGTAGTTATATACTACTATCAGATCAGATCAGTCGCTCAGTCATGTCTGACTCTTTGGGACCCCATGAATGGCAGCACACCAGGCCTCCCTGTCCATCACCAACTCCCGGAGGTCACTCAGACTCACATCCATCGAGTCAGTGATGCCATCCAGCCATCTCATCCTCTGTCGTCCCCTTCTCCTCTTGCCCCCAATCCCTCCCAGCATCAGAGTCTTCTCCAGTGAGTCAACTCTTCGCATGAGGTGGCCAAAATACTGGAGTTTCAGCTTTAGCATCATTCCTTCCAAAGAAATCCCAGGGCTGATCTCCTTCAGAATGGACTGGTTGGATCTCCTTGCAGTCCAAGGGACTCTCAAGAGTCTTCTCCAACACCACAGTTCAAAAGCATCAATTCTTCGGTGCTCAGCCTTCTTCACAGTCCAGCTCTCACATCCATACATGACCACAGGAGAAACCATAGCCTTGACTAGACGAACCTTTGTTGGCAAAGTAATGTCTGCTTTTGAATATGCTATCTAGGTTGGTCATAACTTTCCTGCCAAGGAGTAAGCGTCTGTTAATTTCATGGCTGCAGTCACCATCTGCAGTGATTTTGGAGTCCAGAAAAATAAAGTCTGACACTGTTTCCACTGTTTCCCCGTCTATTTCCCATGAAGTGATGGGACCGGATGCCATGATCTTCGTTTTCTGAATGTTGAGCTTTAAGCCAACCTTTTCACTCTCCACTTTCACTTTCATCAAGAGGCTTTTTAGCTCCTCTTCACTTTCTGCCATAAGGGTGGTGTCATCTGCATATCTGAGGTTATTGATATTTCTCCCGCAATCTTGATTCCAGCTTGTGTTTCTTCCAGTCCAGCGTTTCTCATGATGTACTGTGCATATAAGTTAAACAAGTAGGGTGACAATATACAGCCTTGACGAAATCCTTTTCCTATTTGGAACCAGTCTGTTGTTCCATGTCCAGTTCTAACTCTTGCTTCCTGACCTACATACACATTTCTAAAGAGGCAGGTCAGGTGGTCTGGTATTTCAATCTCTTTCAGAATTTTCCACAGTTTATTGTGATCCACACAGTCAAAGGCTTTAGCATAGTCAATAAAGCAGAAATAGATGTATTTCTGGAACTCTCTTGCTTTTTCCATGATCCAGCACATGTTGGCAATTTGATCCCTGGTTCCTCTGCCTTTTCTAAAACCAGCTTGAACATCAGGAAGTTCACGGTTCACATATTGCTGAAGCCTGGCTTGGAGAAGTTTGAGCATTATTTTACTAGCATGTGAGATGAGTGCAATTGTGTGGTAGTTTGAGCATTCTTTGGCATTGCCTTTTTTGGGGATTGGAATGAAAACTGAGCTTTTCCAGTCCTGTGGCCACTGCTGAGTTTTCCAAATTTGCTGGCATATTGAGTGCAGTACTTTCACAGCATCATCTTTCAAGATTTGGAATAGCTCCACTGGAATTCCATCACCTCCACTAGCTTTGTTCGTAATGATGCTTTCTAAGGCCCACTTGACTTCACATTCCAGGATGTCTGGCTCTAGGTCAGTGATCACACCATCATGATTATCTGGGTTGTGAAGCTCTTTTTTGTACAGTTCTTCTGTGTATTCTTGCCACCTCTTCTTAATATCTTCTGCTTCCGTTAGGTCCACACCATTTCTGTCCTTTATGGAGCCCATCTTTGCATGAAATGTTCCTTTGGTATCTCTGATTTTCTTGAAGAGATCCCTAGTCTTTCCCATTCTGTTGTTTTTCTCTATTTCTTTGCATTGATTGCTGAGGAAGGCTTTCTTATCTCCTCTTGCTATTCTTTGGAACTCTGCATTCAGATGCTTATCTCTTTCCTTTTCTCCTTTGCTTTTTGCTTCTCTTCCTTTCACAGCTATTTGTAAGGCCTCCCCAGACAGCCATTTTGCTTTTTTTGCATTTCTTTTCCGTGGGGATGGTCTTTATCCCTGTCTCCTGTATAATGTCACAAACCTCATTCCATAGTTCATCAGGCACTCTGTCTATCAGATCTAGGCCCTTAAATCTATTTATCACTTCCACTGTATAATCATAAGGGATTTGATTTAGGTCATACCTGAATGGTCTAGTGGTTTTCCCTACTTTCTTCAATTTCAGTCTGAAATTGGCAATAAAAAGTTCATGGTCTGAGCCATAGTCAGCTTCTGGTCTTGTTTTTGCTGACTGTATAGAACTTCTCCATCTTTGGCTGCAAAGAATATAATCAGTCTGATTTCGGTGTTGACCATCTGGTGATGTCCATGTGTAGAGTCTTCTCTTATGTTGTTGGAAGACCGTGTTTGTTATGACTAGTGCATTTCTTGGAAAAACTCTACTAGTCTTTCCCCTGCTTCATTCCGTATTCCAAGGCCAAATTTGCCTGTTACTCCAGGTGTTTTTTGACTTCCTACTTTTGCATTCCAGTCCCCTATAATGAAAAGGACATCTTTTTTGGGTGTTAGTTCTAAAATGTCTTGTAGGTCTTCATAGAACCGTTCAACTTCAGCTTCTTCAGCGTTACTGGTTGGGGCATAGACTTGGATTACTGTGACATTGAATGATTTGCCTTGGAAACGAACAGAGATCATTCTGTGGCTTTTGAGATTGCATCCAAGTACTGCATTTTGGACTCTTGTTGACCATGATGGCCACTCCATTTCTTCTGAGGGATTCCTGCCTGCAGTAGTGGATATAATGGTCATCTGAGTTAAATTCACCCATTCCAATCCATTTGAGTTCGCTGATTCCTAAAATGTCAACATTCACTTTTGCCATCTCTTGTTTGACCACTTCCAATTTGCTTTGATTCATGGACCTAACATTCCAGGTTCCTATGCAATATTGCTCTTTACAGCATTGGACCCTGCTTCTATCACCAGTCTCATCTACAGCTGGGTATTCTTTTTGCTTTGGCTCCGTCCCTTCATTCTTTCTGGAGTTATTTCTCCACTGATCTCCAGTAGCATACTGGGCACCTACTGACCTGGGGAGTTCCTCTTTCAGTATCCTATCATTTTGCCTTTTCATACTGTCCATGGGGTTCTCAAGGCAAGAATACTGAAGTGGTTTGCCATTCCCTTCTCCAGTGGACCACATCCTGTCAGATCTCTCCACCATGACCTGCCCATCTTGGGTTGCCCCAGGGGCATGGCTTAGTTTCATTGAGTTAGACAAGGCTGTGGTCCTAGTGTGATTAGATTGGCTAGTTTTCTATGAGTATGGTTTCAGTGTGTTTGCTCTCTGATGCCCTCTTGCAACACCTACCGTCTTACTTGGGTTTCTCTTACCTTGGGCATGGGGTATCTCTTCACGGCTGCTCCAGCAAAGTGCAGCCATTGCTCCTTACCTTGGATGAGGGGTCTCTCCTCACCGCCGCCCTTTCTGACCTTCAATGTGGGGTAGCTCCTCTAGGCCCTCCTGTGCCTGTGCAGCCTTGGCTCCTTGGACGTGGGGTAGCTCCTCCTGCCCACCGCCCCTGGCCTCGGGCTTGGGGCGTGGGATATCTCCTCTGGGCCACCGCCCCTGACCTTGGTCGCAGGGTAACTCCTCTTGTCACTGCCCCTGACTACTATATACTACTATAGAATACTAATACTATAAATTCTATATACTACTATAGAAAACTAATGAAAATTAATTTTTTAAAATGAAAGACTCATATACAATGGATGGCAGAAATTTATAAGTAGATATTTTTATTCTATACATTACGTGTAAGGCACTGGCAACCCACTCTAGTACTCTTGGATGGAGGAGCCTGGTGGACTGCAGTCCATGGGGTTGCTAAGAATCAGACAGGACTGAGCGACTTCAATTTCACTTTTCACTTTCATGCATTGGAGAAGGAAATGGCAACCCACTCCAGTGTTCCTGCCTGGAGAATCCCAGGGATGGCGGAGCCTGGTGGGGTGCTGTCTATGGGGTCGCACAGAGTTGGACACGACTGAAGCAACTTAGCAGCAGGTATTTAAAAGGCATAGCCTATGGGGTATTATGGGAAAAATCCTAAAAGCATTTTTCTATCTTTCCCCTGTCCTCCCATGCTGACCTGGTCACCCTGAATGGGATTGTGTTTAGAGGTGACAGTGTCCTTGGTGTTTGTTTACAGGTGTCAGTGTCCTTTGAGGACGTGACTGTGGACTTCAGCAGGGAGGAGTGGCAGCATCTGGACTCTGCTCAGAGGCGCCTGTACCAGGATGTGATGTTGGAAAACTACAGCCACCTCCTTTCACTGGGTAAGCCCTGCCAGAATGTGAATCTGCGAGGAACCTGTATCGGTAAAGTTTTGTCCATCCAAGAAAATATGTTGATGTCTTAAACCGCACTGTCTCTGACTGTGACCTTATTTAGAAATAGGATCTTCCCAGAAGTAATCAAGCTAAAACAAGGTTATTAGTTGGGCCCTAAACCAATATGACTGGCATTCTTATGAAAAAGAGAAGTGTAGACACAGACAAGTACAAACACTGAAGAGAGACCATGCGGAGGCACACAAGGAAAAGATGACCGTGTGATTGGAGGGATGCATCTATAGGACAAGAGATGCCTGAGGCCACCAGAAACCAGAAGAGGGGCATGGAACACATCCCTCCCTAGCACCTTCAACAGGAGCATGACCTGGCTGACACCTTGGTTTTGGACTTCCCGCCCCCATAACCACAAGACAAGGAATTCCTGTTGTTCTGAGCCAGCCATTTTGTGGTACTTTGTTACAACAGCCCCAGGAAACTGCAACTTTCTGTACTGGGAAGTGGAGTGATATTATGAGAGACACCTTAAAAAAAAACAAACATGGAAATGGCTTTGAATTGGGCAGCAAGTAGAGGCTGAAAGGATTTATAGGTGCTTGATAGAACAAGTGTAGATTGCCTCAAAGAAACTTGTGGTAGAAGTAGGAATGTTAAAGGTGGTTTTGGTGAGATCTCAGATGGTTCAGTCCATGAGGTCACAAAGATTCGGATACGAGTGAACTCACACACACTGCCAGATGGAAGATAGGCATATGTAGTTGGAAATTGGTATAAAGGTAAATCTTATAAAGTGCCAAAGAATTTGGCTGAATTTTGTTCTCTTGGGTGGAAAGAACTTGTAAGTGATGAACTGGGATATTTAACTGAGGAAATTTCTAAGCCAAGTGTTAAAAGCGAGACTTGATATGTCCTTAATGCTTATAGTAAAATGCTAGAGGAAAGAGCGGGGAAGGCAATGGCACCCCACCCCAGTACTTTTGCCTGGAAAATCCCATGGACGGAGGAGCCTGGTAGGCTCCAGTCCGTGGGGTCGCTAAGAGTCGGACACGACTGAGCGACTTCACTTTGACTTTTCACTTTGCTGCATTGGAGAAGGAAATGGCAACCCACTCCAGTGTTCTTGCCTGGAGAATCCCAGGGACAGGGGAGCCTGGTGAGCTTCTGTCTATGGGGTCGCACAGAGTCGGACACGACTGAAGCGACTTAGCAGCAGCAGCAGCAGCAGCAGAGGAAAGAGAGAATTTGAAGAAGGAATTGTTTGTAAAAAGGAACTAGAACATGAAGATTTTGAAAATGTTCAGCCTATCCATATTGCAAAATATGAAATGTACTCTGGAAAGGGCACCAAGTGTGGCTGGAGAACCAGTTGCTAAAAGGATTAGGCATGTGACTTATAGATCCAATCAGCCATCTCAGCAGAAACACTGCCAGCTTGGGATGAGCAGGGCAGAGGCAGGAAAAAGGAAGGAAGGAAAACTGGGTTTCTGGGATTCTCCAGCCAGGAAGTAGGCTAGTAAAGCTATTTGGTGGTGAATATCTTCTAAGAAAAGCGATGAATGACCCTCCAAATGGTTCAGAAGCCAGCAGAGCTCTCACTGCCACCACAGGTCCAGAGAGCACAGACTAGGAAGATGCAGGGTGACAAGCTGTCACCTCTTTGTTTCCAGAAGGTGAGCCACCTAATTGATTCCAGGGCTAAGAGGGCAAGGCCACCACCTAGTGCTGAGTGTGTAAGGTCACCACATAGGATCTGAAGTCACATCTCTTAACAGTGACATGCTCTCTTGAACTCTCTCTTTAGCTCTCCCTTATGGTACTTGTTGACTATCAGTTTTGTTCCAGTATTTAGCTTTGGGTCTTCCCTGGTGGCTCAGGTGGTAAAGAACCTGCCTGCAATGCAGGAAACCAGCGTTGGATCCCTGGGTTGGGAAGATTCCCCTGGAGAAGGGAATGGCTACCAACTCCAGGATTCTTGCCTGGAGAATTCCGTGGACAGAGGAACCTGTCAGGTCCATGGGGTCTCAAAGAGCCAGACCCGACTGAGCGACTAACACGTTCACTTCCTTTTATTTAGCCTTACACCAAGCCCTGGTAGCTCAGTTGTAAAGAATCTGCCTGCCAAGCAGGAGATGCAGATTCGATCCCTGGGTGGGGAAGATCCCCTAGAGTAGGAAATGGCAAATCCACTCCAGTGTTCTTGCCTGGGAAATCCTATGGATAAAGGAGCCTGGTGGGCTACAGTCCATGGGCACAAAGAGTCAGACATGATTTAGCAACTAAACAACAACAATATTTAGATTACATGGAGTTTACTGCCCACTTTGGGCACATTCTCAAGCAATTCAACTCTGGGAAGACCCAGTCTCAGTGCTGCAAGGGTGGCTCCTGGCCTCATACCATCCACAGGCTGAGCCTCCATCAGAAGAACTTGGGCCCCTTACAAGCAGCACTGGAAGGCAGGTCTACCATTTGCCACATTTTCTGTGTCAGCGCTGGCTTCTTCTGTGTTCACTCACGATTACTGAGGGAATCCTTGTTAAGTTTTATTTTCCTTCACTAACTAAAATGCTTAAATTCTGTGAGTAAATTGAGACTTTGTAGCAAACCAAAAGTTGTTTCTCAGAAGGAGAGCAGAGGATGGCAGAGCTTAGCTCCAAAATCCTAGAACCTGTGCTGTGATTCGTCTCAGGGGAACTGCCAAAGGCTCCATCCCTGTGTCGCTGACACTTCAAGCACCAATGGATCTGATGGGTCATGTGACCCAAGTGGCAGGGTGGCTTGTATGGTGGTCTGGACGTGTCACACAGGGCTTTCTCCTATTCTGATCTCCACTCAGAATGGCCACTTTTTGAATCACCTGGTAAATAGGCCAGAGTAGCTTATCCAGATGAGGACTGTGTTGCCTCTGATGTCCAAAGAGGCCCTAGGTGTTGGCCCTCTTTTTGCTTATGGAAGAGCCAGATGCAAAACTTATTCTTCAAGAGGTTAGGAGTATCTCAACAAGCCCCCCCCCCACTGCACCCCTAGAAATCTCACTGAGACAGAAGGCCCCTAAATTTATTTTCAGATTAATTTCCCATCTCCTGACACACGGATGTCTTATCTGTAAGTCTAGAGTAGTTTCTCACTCTTATCCACTAGATCTAATAAGCATAATATCCATGTAATGGACCAGTGTGGGGTTCCTAGGTGGCGCTGGTGGTGAAGAACCTGCCTGCTAGTGCAGGCGATAAGGGACATGGTTTCGATCCCTGGGTTGGGAAGACCCCCTGGAAGAGGTCACGGCAACCCACTCCAGTATTCCTACCTGGAGAATCCCATGGACAGAGGAGCTTGGCAGGCTATAGTCCATGGGGTCTCAAAGAGTTGGACATGACTGAAGCTACTGAGCACACAGACATGTGATGTGATGTCTTGTGGAAGGGAAAATTGCCCAAGATCCCTACAGGTTAAATTATGACATAGAACTGGAGAGTTGAGCTTACCTCTGAGGCAGGACAGTGCAGATATATAGCTGGCCTTGCCAATGGAAAGAAAACTGCTTTTGCTGGTCTTTACTAAAGTACTGTTTTTAAGAAAGGCATTTGCCAGATAAATATATACATGCCGAGTATCAAAGGATGTGTTCATTTGCTCAAGCAACAAAACTGTATCTGGTATAGCAGCTGCTGTTGGAGACACTACCTGGTTAAATTCATGATAATCCACTGTCCTTCTCCAAGATCCATCTGTCTTCTGCACAGGCCAAATAGGCATGTTGAATGTAGTGGAATCACCATCCTTGCATCTTTCAAGTCCTTGCTGCTGCTACTAAGTCGCTTCAGTCGTGTCCACCTCTGTGTGACCCCATAGGCAGCAGCCCACCAGGCTCCCCCATCCCTGGGATTCTCCAGGCAAGAGTACTGGAGTGGGGTGCCATTACCTTTTCCATCAAGTCTTTGATGGTAACTACTAACCTCAGAAATCCCTCAGGAAAGCAGTACTGCTTTTGGTTTACTGTTTTCCTAGATGGAGACAGTTCTAGTGGCTTCCACTTTGCATTTTCCACCATAAGAGGCCTCACTCCATAGGTCAGGAGACCAATATGAGGATACTGCCAGTTGCTGAGTATTAAAGTAATGCTCAAAATTCTCCAAGCCAGGCTTCAGCAATATGTGAACCGTGAAATTCCTGATGTTCAAGCTGGTTTTAGAAAAGGCAGAGGAACCAGAGATCAAATTGCCAACATCCGCTGGATCATGGAAAAAGCAAGAGAGTTCCAGAAATACATCTATTTCTGCTTTATTGACTATGCTAAAGCCTTTGACTGTGTGGATCACAATAAACTGTGGAAAATTCTGAAAGAGATAGGAACCACCTGATCTGCCTCTTGAGAAATGTGTATGTAGGTCAGGAAGCAACAGTTAGAACTGGTCATGGAACAACAGACTGGTTCCAAATAGGAAAAGGAGTACGTCAAGGCTGTATATTGTCACCGTGTTTATTTAACTTATATGCAGAGTACATCATGAGAAATGCTGGGCTGGAAGAAACACAAGTTGGAATCAAGATTGCTGGGAGAAATATCAATAACCTCAGATATGCAGATGACACCACCCTTATGGCAGAAAGTGAAGAGGAACTCAAAAGCCTCTTGATGAAAGTGAAAGTGGAGAGTGAAAAAGTTGGCTTAAAGCTCAACATTCAGAAAACAAAGATCATGGCATCTGGTCCCATCACTACATGGGAAATAGACGGAGAAACAGTGGAAACAGTGTCAGACTTTATTTTTCTGGGCTCCAAAATCACTGCAGATGGTGACTGCAGCCATGAAATTAAAAGACGCTTACTCCTTGGAAGGAAAGTTATGACCAACCTAGATAGCATATTCAAAAGCAGAGACATTACTTTGCCAACAAAGGTTCGCCTAGTCAAGGCTATGGTCTTTCCTGTGGTCATGTATGGATGTGAGAGCTGGAGTGTGAAGACGGCTGAGCACCGAAGAATTGATGCTTTTGAACTGTGGTGTTGGAGAAGACTCTTGAGAGTCCCTTGGACTGCAAGGAGATCCAACCAGTCCATTCTGAAGGAGATCAGCCCTGGGATTTCTTTGGAAGGAATGATGCTGAAGCTGAAACTCCAGTACTTTGGCCACCTCATGCGAAGAGTTGACTCATTGGAGAAGACTCTGATGCTGGGAGGGATTGAGGGCAGGAGCAGAAGGGGACGACAGAGGATGAGATGGCTGGATGGCATCACTGACTCGATGGATGTGTGTCTGAGTGACCTCCGGGAGTTGGTGATGGACAGGGGAGGGCTGGTGTGCTGCAGTTCATGGGGTCGCAAAGAGTCGGACATGACTTAGCGACTGATCTGATCTGATACCAGAGAAATAACCACGAGATGGGTTTAGGGATCCACTGAGCTCACTGTGTGTGATGGACCTGAGCTAAAACTCCATTGACCACTTCACTTTTATAAGCCCCAACTCTGTCTGGTGAGCCACAGTAATGTTTTGGATCTTTTGGAATTAGTGTCAGATCAGAGCCAGTGTCCTGTCTGGTAATGTCTGGAAAGCCTCATTGCTTTTTCCCCAATGCAGAGGTACCCTGGTAAAGGGCTGTAGGTCCTTTTTGGAAAAGTTGGGAGAAATATTAGTGGTGTAAATTTTTGGCAGTGTCATGGGTTCATTCCTCCAGGGACCCAGCCTCCCCTTCATTTAGAAGTGTTCATTCTCAGTGTATAAACTGACTCAAGTCTGAGAGTTGATTGAGGAACTGGGATTCTGTGTTTGGATGTTTCAAGTTAGACTTCTTTTCGCTTGACCTAGAACTCTTTTCCTTGTGCAGATCAAGTAAGATTTTAGTAAATTGCCCACCTATTTGTTTCCTATGGAAGTCATGATCAACTAGCCAAACTCACAGGTCTCTGTGAATCAGACTGATTATCTTTTTGACAGCACAGAAGGTTTGGTTCATCCCTATGTAATATATATTAAAGACATGTATGCTTTTTTTGTTTTTCCTATTTGGCAGTAGGATAGCATAAGAGAAAGAAGTTTAAATCTCTATCTGACCACTTGTATGAATAACTAAGCCACTTACTAGCTGTGTGACTTTGGAATTTTACCTCTCCAAGGCTCAGTTTCCTTTCCTAAGGGGAATAAGAGGAGAGTTGGTTTGAAGATTAAATGGATTAATTCATCTAAAGTGCCCAGGGTAATGTCTGGTACATAGTAAATACTCAATATTCTTTTATTTTTTTGCTCTTAATTTGTTTATATGCATGTCTGTGAGCAGGTGAACCACTCTGAAACAGGTGTTATATTTAATGCTATCCCCCCATTCTCATATAGTGTTAGAAGGATAGAGAGGTATAGACATATAACACATAAATATATGGTGTGTAGCATAGTTTCTTAAATATCTGAAAACTGTCTTTTGCTAAATGTTCATACACTGTTTCTGTCCTGCTTTTCTTAGACTGTCCTAACTCTGCTGGCTTCAAAGAAGGTTATCTCTTAAATAATGAAACATCAAGATAAAAATATGGGCTTCCCAGGTGGTGCTAGTGGTAAAGAACCCGCCTTCCAGTGCAGGAGATGTAAGAGACCCAGGGGTTTGATCCGTGTGTTGGAAAGATCCCTTGGAGGAGGGCATGGCAACCCTCTTGCCTGGAGAATCCCATGGACAGAGCAGCCTGGTGGGCTATAGTCCATGAGGTTGCAAAGGGTTGGACATGACTGAAGTGACCTAGTATACACACACGCAAGGTAAAGGTTTGTTCTGAAAGATGTTTGAACTCTAATGAGTTGTAGAATGAATTAAAACAGTATTATAGAAATTTCTACTCTTGTTTGTGAATTGGACTGTTCTGATTACTACTCTGACCCTGTGCTAACCACATCCACCTTGTATTTGGCAATCCAATGCCTCCATTTGGCCCCTGCCACACCAGGTTTGAACTTCCTTTGTGGTTCAACTGGTAAACAATCTGCCTGTAATGGGAGAGACCTGGGTTCAATCCCTGGGTTGGGAAGATCCCCTGGAGAAGGGAACGGCTACCCACTATAGTATTCTGGCCTGGACAATTCCATGGACTGTATATATAGTCCATGGGGTCACAAAGAGTTGGACATGACTGAGCAACTTTCACTTCACTTCATTTCACTTCACTTCACCCCAGGTTCCAATTACTCCCACTGCATTTAGGTTTTCCAGTTCAGTGGCAGCAGTTCCCACTGAAATTTCTGACCTACAGTGAAGAACAATCATAGATTATCTGGGGCCCCATCATAGATTTATTTGTCACAGTTGTCATGACTGGTGTGTCTCTGGACCATCCTGGTGTGGGTGAGCAGATGTTTCATGATAAATCTACTCTTAACATTCCAATCTCCCTAAGCCTTCAGATGCCTTTCTCTGTAGTACACCAAAGCAGTCCTGGAATTCCAGCTGCATTTATGTGGGCTGCAGTTTGGTTCATGTTCTAGCCAACCAGCCAAATATACTGTCTGTACCCTTCCTAACCCCTCAAGTGACAAGATGAAATTCAGAATCTGCTTAGTGTACACATATTAAAAATTTCAGTCTGATCCAACTTTGTTCCTTCCATTATCCCACAAATATCACCCAGATTTCTGTCCTTATAAACTGGACAAATCATGCAGTCATTTTGGAGTATCTCACATCTCCTCATGGGTCGCACTTTGTACCTTACCGTTTGAACCTTTATTGTTGTTTAGTCACTAAGTCATGTCCAACTCTTTACAACCCCATGGACTGCAGCTTGCCAGGTATACCTGTCCTTCACTGTCTCCTGGAGTCTGCTCAAACTCATGTCCATTGAGTTGGTGATGCCATCCAACCATCTCATCCTCCATCGCCTCCTTCTCCTCCTCCCTCAATATTTCCCAGCATCAGAGTCTTTTCCGGAGAGTCAGCTCTTCACATCAGGTGGCCTAAGTATAGGAGCTTGAGCTTCAGCATCAGTCCTTCCAGTGAATATTCAGGATTGATTTTTTTTTTTTTTTTTTTTAGAATTGACTGGTTTGATCTCCGTGAGTTGGGGCTTGGTGAACTTAAGTCCAATTATAGGTCTAGAAGCAAAGACAGGTGGTGGCGTAGGTCCTGAGGGGAATCAGCAATGCCTTACAAGGCAAGTCCCTTGGGAGGCCATTGCAGTCTCCTCAGGCAGACGGGTGTTTAACTTCTCATTTGAAGGTGGAAGGGCTGCTTCTACTGGCAAAGACTCATCCAAATTTAGAGGTGCAGTGTCTTCATATGTTCCCATTCCACTTTTTAGGATCCTGTTCCTTCTTCATCAATGCCTTCCTTTAACAGCAGACACCCTGTGAGGTTGGGAATTCAATTTGTGTTGTAATTTAGCCACTCACAGGTTGAGACTCTTGAGTTTGGTTTTCAGTAAGCTCAGCTCTGCAGCTCTAGAAGCTAACAGTTATTTTCAGAACAGACTGAGAAAGTTTCAGGTCATTCATGTTATGCTTGATCTGGAAAATCAAACCTCTGAGCTCATCCTTTTCTTTCCCCACTTTGTCCAGTGCAATTAGGAGAAACTAAGCAATCTTACTATACTTGTGCTGCTAAGCTGCTGAGTCACTTCAGTCGTGTCCGACTGTGCGACCCCATAGACGGCAGCCCACCAGGCTCCCCACCCCTGGGATTCTCCAGGCAAGAACACTGGAGTGGGTTGCCATTTCCTTCTCCAATGCATGAAAGTGAAAAGTGAAAGGGGAAGTCGCTCAGTCATATCCGACTCTTTGCGACCCCATGGACTGCAGCCTACCAGGCTCCTCTGCCCATGGGATTTTCCAGGCAAGAGTACTGGAGTGGGGTGCCATTGCCTTCTCCGACTATACTTTTAAGTTTGACAAAGTTTCCAAGTATCAAATACAAGATCATCCAGAACCTCACCTCTTATAAGCATTCAATTAGGAGTATCCAATGCTGATATTTTGCATATCTCTTTTGTCATGTCACACTGCTATCCTTACTACTGGAAACAGAGTCATTAATTTTGAATTTAATCAGAATAAAGAATTGATTCCAGAAATCCCATAACCAATTCAGAAAACTCATACTTGAGATTCCATTCCTCTAGAGCAGGGTCCCCAACCCCTGGGCCATGGACCGGTAGTGGTCCATGGCCTGCTGTTAGGAACTGGGCCACAGAATGAGAGGTGAGAGGCAGCAAACAAGTGAAGCTTTATCTGTATTTACAGCCGCCCCTCATTGTTGGCATTACCAACTGAGTACCACCTCCTGTCCGATTAGATTCTCATAAGAGCACAAATCCTAGTGTGCTTGAATCATCATGAAACTATCCCCCCACCCCCCACCCGTGGAAAAATTGTCTTCCACGAAACCAGTCCCTGGTGCCAAAAGGGTTGGGGACCACTACTCCAGAGTCACTCTTAGTATCAAACTCTGTATTATGGTTCTCCAGAGAAATGGAACCAATAAGATATAGGTATATACATGTTTATTTAACTTATATGCAGAGTACATCATGAGAAATGCTGGACTGGAAGAAACACAAGTTGGAATCAAGATTGCCGGGAGAAATATCAATAACCTCAGATATGCAGATGACACCACTCTTATGGCAGAAAGTGAAGAGGGGCTAAAAAGCCTCTTGATGAAAGTGAAAGTGGAGAGTGAAAAGGTTGGCTTAAAGCTCAACATTCAGAAAACGAAGATCATGGTATCTGGTCCCATCACTGCATGGGAAATAGATGGGGAAACAGTGGAAACAGTGTCAGACTTTGTTTTTCTGGGCTCCAAAATCACTGCAGATGGTGACTGCAGCCATGAAATTAAAAGACGCTTACTCCTTGGCAGGAAAGTTATGACCAACCTAGATAGCATATTCAAAAGCAGAGACATTACTTTACCAACAAAGGTTCGCCTAGTCAAGGCTATGGTCTTTCCTGTGGTCATGTATGGATGTGAGAGCTGGACTGTGAAGAAGGCTGAGCACCGAAGAATTGATGCTTTTGAACTGTGGTGTTGGAGAAGACTCTTGAGAGTCCCTTGGACTGCAAGGAGATCCAACCAGTCCATTCTGGAGGAGATCAATCCTGGAATTTCTTTGGAAGGAATGATGCTAAAGCTGAAACTCCAGTATTTTGACCACCTCCTGCGAAGAGTTGACTCATTGGAGAAGACTCTGATGCTGGGAGGGATTGAGGGCAGGAGGAGAAGGGGACGACAGAGGATGAGATGGCTGGATGGCATCACTGACTCGATGGATGCGAGTCTGAGGGACCTCCGGGAGCTGGTGATGAACAGGGAGGCCTGGCGTGCTGCGGTTCATGGGGTCGCAAAGAGTCGGACACGACTGAGCGACTGATCTGATCTGATCTGATATACATATAGAGAGTATACACACACTTGTGCATGCATGTGTGTACATAAAGACAAAGTAGGGGAGAGAGATTTATTTTAAGGAATCAGTTCACCCAGTTTTGGGGACTGGCAAATCTGAAGGGCAGGCCAGCAGGCTGGAAATTTACGTGAGTTGATGTTGAAATTTTGAATCTGAAATTCACAGGGCAAGCTAGGCAGATTTCTGTGTCACAGTCCTGAGGCAGAATTCCTTTTTCCATTACCCATTCCTTGTTCCTTTGCCCTCAGCAGGCAACTCAGCTAGTTGTGATTTTTTTTTTCCCAGTGAAAGTAGAAAGTTAGTCACTCAGTCATGTCTGACTCTATGTGACTGTGACCCCATGGGCTGTAGCCCACTGGACTCCTCTGTCCATGGAATTCTCCAGGCAAGAATATTGGAGTGGGTAACCCTTCCTTTCTCCAAGGCATCTTCTCCACCCAGGAATCAAACCACAGTCTCCTGCATTGAAGGCAGATTCTTTACCCACTGAACTATCAGCTGCTACTGCTAAGTCACTTCAGTCGTGTCCGACTCCGTGCGACCCCACAGACGGCAGCCCATCAGGCTCCCCCGTCCCTGGGATTCTCCAGGCAAGAACACTGGAGTGGGTTGCCCTTTCCTTCTCCAATGCATAAAAGTGGAAAGTGAAAGTGAAGTCGCTCAGTCGTGTCCGACTCTTAGCGACCCCATGGACTGCAGCCCACTAGGGTCCTCTGTCCATAGGATTTTCCAGGCAAGAGTACTGGGGTAGGGTGCCATTGCCTTCCCCAACTATCAGGGAAGCCGATAAATACAAAGAAACTTTGTGAAAATAAACGTTGCTCAGTTGTGTTCGACTCTTAGCCACCGCATGGACTATACAGTCCATGGAATTCTCCAGGCCAAAATACTGGAGTGAGTAGCCTTTCCTTTCTCCAGGGATCTTCCCAACCCAGGGATCGAACCCAGGTCTCCTGCATTGTAGGCAGATTCTTTACCAGCTGAGCCACCAGGGAAGCCCAGTGGTGTGACCCAAAACTTTATTCTTGAAGGGTCCAGGCCTGAATTGTATCATTTTAGTTTTACATTGACTTCAATCACAGGGCACGCGTGTGTGTGTGCTCAGTCACTTCAGTTGTGTCCGACTCTTTGCAACCCCATGGATTGTAGTTCCCCAGGCTACTCTGTCCATAAAATTTTCAGGCAAGAATACTGGCATGGGTAGCCATTTCCTCCTCTGGGGGATCTTCCTGACCCACGGATTGAACCCGTGTCTCCTGTGTCTCCTGCATTGCAGACAGATTCTTTACCCCCAAGCCACTGGGGAAGCAATCACAGGGCATGATAGTATGCCTTACAGTATCGCCTGTATTCTAGACATACTCTTCTTTTTAAAAAAATTTTTATTGGATTATAATTGATTTACAATGTTAGTTCCAGGTGTACAGCAAGGTGAATCAGTTATACATATACATATATCCACTCATTTTTTAAAGATTCTTTTCCCATATAGGCCATTACAGAGTAGTGAGTGGAGTTCTGTGTGCTATACAGTAAGTCATTAGTTATCTATTTTATATGTAGTAGTGTGTATATATCAATCCCAATTTCTCAATTTATCTCTCCTCCCCTCTTACCATCTGGTAACCATAAGTTTGTTTTCTACATCCATGACTCTACTTTTGTTTTGTAAATAAGTTCATTTGTATCCTTTTTTTAAGATTCCATAAAAATATGGAACACTTCATGAATTTGTTTGTCATCCTTGCTCAGGGGCCATGCTAATCTTCTCTGAATCATTCCAATTTTAATATATGTACTGCTGGGCTTCCCTGGTGGTTTAGATGATAAAGAATCTGCCTGTAATGTGGGAGACCCAGATTAAATCCCTGGGTCAGAAAGATCCCTTGGAGAAGTGAATGGCTACCCATTCCAGTATTCTTGCCTGAAGAATTCCATGGACGGAAGAGCCTGGCAGGCTCCAGCCTATGGGGTCTCAAAGAGTCAGACATGATTGAGCAACTTTCCCCTCACTTCACTGCTGAAACAAGCACTAAGACATACTCTTCTTTATTTTCATTGTGATATAGCAGGCCCCAGTTTCCCCTTGATAGTCAAGATCAACCACCTCAACCAGCACAGTAACTCCCTTCTTTGCCTGTTGATTCAGAGACGTGAAAAAACCAAGATTTCCAGGTGGCAGACTTATCTTGTAGTTCAATAGAATCAGTGTTGTGTCTCTTGGTAGAAGTATTCCTCCCTTTGGAACTAAGGCATGTGGAACAGCAGAGCATAAGATTGCCAGTACAGGAAATAAAATTTTTGCTAATGGGCCACTAGGAGTGATAGTAAGTGGTGCCACTCCTGGCCCAGGGCTGAGGGGGTGGGGCTACCATCCTGGTGGGCTTGGAGGACAGAGCATTGAACCAGTGAGGATTATTGTCAAGCTGTGGCTCAGCTGGTAAAGAATCCACCTGCAATGCAGGAGACCTGGGTTCGATCCCTGGATTGGGAAGATCCCTTGGAGAAGGAAAAGGCTACCCACTCCAGTATTCTGGCCTGGGGAATTCCATGGACTGTATAGTCCATGGGGTTGCAAAGTCAGACACTACTGAGTGACTTTCACTTTCACTTAAAATCTAATGGAATTTGCCCTGCTTGGTTTCAGACTTGGACTTGCCATACCCCGCTAAATTCTAATTTCTCCCTTTTGAAATGGGAGTATCTATCCTATGCCTGTGGCACCATTGTGTTTGGAATATTTTAGAAACAGGTAGTGTGTCTGCTTTCATAGATATGCATGGAGAGGAATTTTGTCCCAGAATGACTCATTCTCAAGTCTTACCCATAAGATTTAGATGATTTAGATGCTGAGATCTGAGACTCTGGGTTGATGTTTAGATGAGATTTTAGACCCAAGAGTTGATGCTGGGATGACTAAGACTTTTGGAGATATTGGGATGGGGTTAATGTATTTTATACATGGGAAAGATGTGAATTGGGAGTTCAGGGGACATGCTCTTATTGGTTGAATAGTGAGCACTCAAAAAAAGATATGTCAAAATCTTAACCCCCAGTACATGAGAATGTGCCTTTATTTGAAAGTAGTATCTTTACAGAGGGGATCAAATTAAAATGAGGTCATTGGGGTGGACCCTAACCTGAGTGGTATCCTTATTTTTTTTTTTTTTTTTTAGAAAAAGGAGATTTGGGCACAGAAATAGGCACACATAGAGGAAAGACAGTAAGAAGACACACAGGGAGAAGATAGCCATGGACTGGATTAAAATACATTTACAAACCAAGGAACACCAGAGATTTTTGGCAGACAGAAGAAGCTAGAAGGTGCAAGGAAGGATTCTCCCTTATATCTGCTGGAGTGACCATGACACTGCTAACACCTTGATTTCAGAATTCTAACCTCTAGAAATATCAGATAATACATTTCTGTTGTTTTAAGTCACCTAGTTTTTGGTACTTTCTCTCTCTTTTTTTTTTTTTTTTTATATTTCTACCAGGTTATTTCTACCAACCCATCTCCCTCACCCTCATGCCTGCATGCTCAGTCATGTAACCCCATGGACTGTAGCCTGTCAGGCTCCTCTGTCCATGCACTTTTCCAGGCAAGAATACTGGAGTGGGTTGCCATTTCCTTCTCCAGGGAGTTTTTGATACTTTCTTAAATAAGCCCTAGGGAACTAATACAGAACTTCAGTGAGGTGGTTTCCATTCTCAGCTGCTAAGTGCTCTGGGGCATCTGAAGTGTGTGGTGGTGTCATCCTTGATTTGCCTGAGATTCTTCAGTCCCTTTGCATGTTCATGCTTGTTACTCTTTTTCCAATGAAATATGGTTACTTTTCCAAAGAACACATGGAAAGCAACTAGCTGGACCCCATTTTCTATCATTTCCTGTTAACAGGGTATGAAGTTCCCAAACCAGAGGTCATATTCAAGTTGGAGCAAGGAGAGGAGCCTTGGGCATGGAAGGAAAAAACCCTACATCACAGTTGCTCAGGTGAGTGTGATCCTGGCAGAAGGGAGACAGTGGAAATATTTGAGACCAATACCTTTAAAGTGCTGTGATTGCTGCCCTTCTTGAAGGTTCAAAACTTTAGAAACTCCTTGGCCTCTGAAGTACCAAACTGCTCTTCCCTGTATTTCCCTTACTGCTATCAACTGTCTTCTTGGCTTAGCTTCCCTCCAGGAGAACTGCTACAGTACCTATACTCTAGGTCATATGCCAGACTTCCTTATTATGGATCTGGCTTTCTTGGATGTTTTCTCCTTCCACTACATTTTTATGCTTTAGTACTGAAACCCCACCCAAGGTCTTAGATCCTTATCGTATACATTCGGGTTTTAATGAACTTTCCTTCTTTGAAGATCAGTTGGTTGCCTCACTCCTGTTCTACCTGTTTCCCTTTCAGCTTCTTCTCCCTCTTGTTTTCATCTTCTCACTCTAAGATATCAACAAACTGTCATCTACAACCAGCCCCACCTCCTTTTCTCTTTGTAGATATTGCTTTCAGATTCCTCACTTCTCTTCACCTCCCCTAATCTCCATGCCTGCCTTCCATCTTCTCACTTTATGATCCCTGTCACCTAGCATTTTCTCTTTTAAAATCAAATTTATTAAGATATAATTTACATACCATAATAGGTATCCATTTTAAGTGTACAGTTTGGCGAGTTTTGACAAAGGTACACACTGGTAAAAGCACCACCCCAGTCATGATACATTCCATCACACAAAAATGCACCTTCATGCCCCTGGTAATTAATACTCAACACGACTTCGGCCCGAGGCAACCACTGAGTTACTTTTTGTCATTATAGACTAGATTTGCCTTTATTAGTGTTGCATATAAATGGAATCATTCCGTATATACCTTTTGGGGTCTGGATTTATTTGTTCAGCATAATGATTTTGCAGTTCATTCATGTTACTGAGTATATCACTCGTTTGTTTCTTTTAAATAGTGGATACTATTCCATAGTATGATTATTAAATAGTTCCTTTTAAATAGTGAATACTCTTCCATTATATATTTTTTATCTCTATGCCTGTTAATGACAAGTGGTCATTATTTGATTATTATGACTACAGTTGCAGTAAACATTCTGATTTGTTTTTTGTGTGAACATATGTTTACATTTTTCTTGGGTAAATGCCTAGAATTAGCGTTGCTCTGCAGATGGTGACTGCAGCCATGAAATTAAAAGATGCTTACTCCTTGGAAGGAAAGTTATGACCAACCTAGATAGCATATTCAAAAGCAGAGACATTACTTTGCCAACAAAGGTTCACCTAGTCAAGGCTATGGTTTTTCCAGTAGTCATGTATGGATGTGAGAGTTGGACTGTGAAGAAAGCTGAGCACTGAAGAATTGATGCTTTTGAACTGTGGTGTTGGAGAAGACTCTTGAGAGTCCCTTGGACTGCAAGGAGATCCAACCAGTCCATTCTGAAGGAGATCAGCCCTGGGTGTTCTTTGGAAGGAATGATGCTAAAACTGAAACTCCAGTACTTTGGCCACCTCATGCGAAGAGTTGACTCATTGGAAAAGACTCTGATGCTGGGAGGGATTGGGGGCAGGAGGAAAAAGTGGACGACAGAGGATGAGATGGCTAGATGGCATCACCGACTCGATGGACGTAAGTTTGAGTGAACTCCGGGAGTTGGTGATGGACAGGGAGGCCTGGCATGCTGCGATTCATGGAATCGCAAAGAGTCGGACATGACTGAGCGACTGAACTGAACTATATTATAATCAGTGCTTGCTTACCTTTCTTATAATTTCATATAATTGCCAAACTGTCTTCCAAAATGGCTTTACATTCCCAACAGCAATACATGAGAAATTCTGTTGCCCCAAATCCTTGCCTATACTTGTTATCATCAGTCTCTTTGAACTTTGCTATTAGAATGGATATGTAATGGTATCTTATGAATGTAAGCAGCATTTCTCTGATGAATAATAATGTTAAGTATCTTCATGTGCTTATTATCATTTGTACATTTTTTTGTGAAGTATCTACTGAAATATCTTTCCCATTTGGGGGGAGGGTGGTTGTTTGTCTTCTTCTTATTGAGGTATAAGAGTTTTTTATATTTGCTCAATACAATTTCTAAGCCAGATATATGTACTTCCAATATTTTATTGTAATCTGTACCTTACAGTTTTAGTCTTACTGGTGCCTATCAAAGGAAAAATATTTTAATTTTTATGGAGTCTAATTTATTGTCTTTAAAAAAGTTTTAGTATTTTTTGTGATCTATTTAATAAATATTTGCCTATTGCAAGGTCCTTGCTCCTTGGAAGAAAAGCTATGACGAACCTAGACAGCATATTAAAAAGCAGAGACATTATTTTGCCAGTTCAGTTCAGTTCAGTCGCTCAGTCGTGTCTGACTCTTTTCGACCCCATGAATCGCAGCACACCGGGCCTCCCTGTCCATCACCAACTCCTGGAGTTCACTCACACTCACGTCCATCAAGTCGGTGATCCCATCCAGCCATCTCATCCTCTGTCGTCACCTTCTCCTACTGCCCCCAATCCCTCCCAGCATCAGAGTCTTCTCCAGTGAGTCAACTCTTCGCTTGAGGTGGCCAAACTACTGGAGTTTCAGCTTCAGCATCATTCCCTCCAAAAAATCCCAGGGCTGATCTCCTTCAGAATGGACTGGTTGGATCTCCTTGCAGTCCAAGGGACTCTCAAGAGTCTTCTCCAACACCACAGTTCAAAAGCATCAATTCTTTGACGCTCAGTCTTCTTCACAGTCCAACTCTCACATCCATACATGACCACAGGAAAAACCATAGCCTTGACTAGATGAACCTTTGTTGGCAAAGTAATGTCTCTGCTTTTGAATATGCTATCTAGGTTGGTCATAACTTTCCTTCCAAGGAGTAAGCATCTTTTAATTTCATGGCTGCAGTCACCATCTGCAGTGATTTTGGAGCCCAGAAAAAGAAAGTCTGACACTGTTTCCACTGTTTCCCCATCTATTTCCCATGAAGCGATGGGACCAGATGCCATGATCTTCGTTTTCTGAATGTTGAGTTTTAAGCCAACTTTTTCACTCTCCACTTTCACTTTCATCAAGAGGCTTTTTAGTTCCTCTTCACTTTCTGCCATAAGGGTGGTATCATCTGCATATCTGAGGTTATTGATATTTCTCCCGGCAATCTTGATTCCAGTTTGTGTTTCTTCCAGCCCAGTGTTTCTCATGATGTACTCTGCATAGAAGTTAAATAAGCAGGGTGATAATATACAGCCTTGACGTTCCTCCTTTTCCAGTCTGTTGTTCCATGTCCAGTTCTAACTGTTGCTTCCTGACCTGCATACAGATTTCTCAAGAGACAGGTCAGGTGGTCTGGTATTCCCATCTCTTTCAGAATTTTCCACAGTTTCTTGTGATTCACACAGTCAAAGGCTTTGGCATAGTCAATAAAGCAGAAACAGATGTTTTTCTGGAACTCTCTTGCTTTTTCCATGATCCAGCAGATGTTGGCAATTTGATCCCTGGTTCGTCTGCCTTTTCTAAAACCAGCTTGAACATCAGGAAGTTCATGGTTCATGTATTGCTGAAGCCTAGCTTGGAGAATTTTGAGCATTACTTTACTAGCATGTGAGATGAGTGCAATTGTGTGGTAGTTTGAACATTCTTTGGCATTGCCTTTTTTGGGGATTGGAATGAAAACTGAGCTTTTCCAGTCCTGTGGCCACTGCTGAGTTTTCCAAATTTGCTGCCATATTGAGTGCAGCACTTTCACAGCATCATCTTTCAGGATTTGGAATAGCTCCACTGGAATTCCATCACCTCCACTAGCTTTGTTCGTAATGATGCTTTCTAAGGCCCACTTGACTTCACATTCCAGGATGTCTGGCTCTAGGTCAGTGATCACACCATCATGATTATCTGGGTCGTGAAGCTCTTTTTTGTACAGTTCTTCTGTGTATTCTTGCCACCTCTTCTTAATATCTTCTGCTTCTGTTAGGTGCATACCATTTCTGTCTTTTATCGAGCTGATCTTTGCATGAAATGTCCCCTTGGTATCTCTAAATTTCTTGAAGAGATCTCTAGTCTTTCCTATTCTGTTGTTTTCCTCTATTTCTTTGCATTGATTGCTGAGGAAGGCTTTCTTATCTCTTCTTGCTATTCTTTGGAACTCTGCATTCAGATGCTTATATCTTTCCTTTTCTCCTTTGCTTTTCGCTTCTCTTCTTTTCCCAGCTATTTGTAAGGCGTTCCCAGACAGCCATTTTGCTTTTTGCATTTCTTTTCTATGGGGATGGTCTTGATCCCTGTCTCCTGTACAATGTCACAAACTTCATTCCATAGTTCATCAGGCACTCTATCTATCAGATCTAGGCCCTTAAATGTATTTCTCACTTTCACTGTATAATCATGAGGGATTTGATTTAGGTCATACTTGAATGGTCTAGTGGTTTTCCCTACTTTCTTCAATTTCAGTCTGAATTTGGCAATAAGGAGTTCATGATCTGAGCCACAGTCAGCTCCTGGTCTTGTTTTTGTTGACTGTATAGAGCTTCTCCATCTTTGGCTGCAAAGAATATAATCAATCTGATTTCGGTGTTGATCATCTGGTGATATCCAGCCATATACTCAAAGCTATGGTTTTTCCAGTAGTTATGTATGGATCTGAGAGTGGGACCATAAAGAAGGCTGAGTGCCATGATGCTTTTTTTAAAAACAGTAAAATGTTTATTTTCTTAGGGGAAAAAGTGGGCAAGAGGGATTCAAAATGATTGTGATCACACTGCCATCTGCATCTGAGCAAAACTGATGTTGCAAACTTGATCTTTGATTAAGAGACCCAGGAAATGAAACCACCTGCTGCTCGCTCCTATGTCACTTCCAGGAGTCATGTTACGACATGCTTTGAATTGATAGTAGCATCTCTACTTCTTTTAGCAGAAAAATTAGGCTTGCCATAGCAACCATCCCATCTCCAAAGTGCAACACTGCCAGTGAGAAACAAGGCTCTGGACTGCTGGGGGAGGCAGGAAGGAGGGAGGGGGAAGGAGGTGCTTGTCGTAGAAGCGGAACCAGTCTAGAACAGAAGTTGGATATCTGAGTTCACCATTACCTCATCTTTTAGAAAATAGGTTGGAGAGCATCTGTAAAACCAACAGTATCTTTAAGGTGAAATTGCAGGATTTTGCTGCAGACCTGGACACAGAGAAGTCAAACGTTGCAATAAGTTTTAACTAGCAGCAACAAAGAAATTTTGATAACAGTTTTTGTTTGTTTTTAGCAATATTCCTTTGCAGGTTCATTAAGAAACACTGTAATTTAATGGGGCATACGATATGGAACGATCTTCTTTTACTATAGTGCTGTTCGCTGAAGAGAACCGACCTTTGCAAAGATTTCAACTGGGGTGTAACCTATTTACACAGTAGTAGCTCCCGGTTTCAGAGAAGGCAATGGCACCCCACTCCAGTACTCTTGCCAGGGAAATCCCATGGATGGAGGAGCCTGGTAGGCTGCAGTCCATGGGGTCACTAAGAGTTGGACACGACTGAGCGACTTCACTTTCACTTTTCACTTTCATGCATTGGAGAAGGAAATGGCAACCCACTCCAGTGTTCTTGCCTGGAGAATCCCAGGGATGGGGGAGCCTGGTGGGCTGCTGTCTATGGGGTCACACAGAGTCGGACACGACTGAAGTGACTTAGCATAGCATAGCATAGCATAGCTCCCGGTTTGAGTGGTAGGATTGGTGCTATGTGATATCTTCTTCTGAACAGTAATCTCAACCCTTCTCAATTTTTTCATCCATCATTCTGAAGAATTCTTGTTGGCTTTCAGAGATGTGCATGTTTGCTCTGAGTTGATGAACTAATCCTGAAATCTCTTTATTAGTTTTAAGTCTTACATTTGAACTGGCACTTTTTCCCAAGTTTTCTTGGTTCCTGGCTGCTATTTTTCTGCTCCTCTTCTGCCCCATTTTTCATGTATTTGACCTCTTCCACTGGTTTGATCCTGTACTCATCACCAAACACATCTCCATTCTGGTAGTTCTTCCCTTTCTGGGCTTCCTCTTCATTTTGAACAGTGGCAACATGCTTGGTGGAGGCACAGCCCATAGTCTCATTCAGTCTGCTTCAGCTGGGCTGAACTGCAAATCATCTCTACAGACACGGGGACATTTTTTTTCCCCTTTCAGATCAGATCAGTCGCTCAGTCGTGTCTGACTCTTCGCGACCCCATGAACTGCAGCACGCCAGGCCTCCCTGTCCATCACCAGCTCCCGGAGGTCACCCAGACTCACCCCCTTCGGGTTGTGTGATCCATCCAACCCTTCCATCCTCTGTCGTCCCCCTTCTCCTCCTGCCCTCAATCCCTCCCAGCATCAGAGTCTTCTCCAATGAGTCAACTCTTCGCATGAGGTGACCAAAATACTGGAGTTTCAGCTTTAGCATCATTCCTTCTAAAGAAATTCCAGGATTGATCTCCTTCAGAATGGACTGGTTGGATCTCCTTGCAGTCCAAGGGACTCTCAAGAGTCTTCTCCAACACCACAGTTCAAAAGCATCAATTCTTTGGCGCTCAGCCTTCTTCACAGTCCAGCTCTCACATCCATACATGACCACAGGAAAGACCATAGCCTTGACTAGGCGAACCTTTGTTGGTAAAGTAATGTCTCTGCTTTTGAATATGCTATCTAGGTTGGTCATAACTTTCCTTCCAAGGAGTAAGCATCTTTTAATTTCATGGCTGCAGTCACCATCTGCAGCGATTTTGGAGCCCAGAAAAACAAAGTCTGACACTGTTTCCACTGTTTCCCCATCTATTTCCCATGCAGTGATGGGACCAGATGCCATGATCTTCGTTTTCTGAATGTTGAGCTTTAAGCCAACCTTTTCCTCTCCACTTTCACTTTCATCAAGAGGCTTTTACCCCCTCTTCTCTTTCTGCCATAAGAGTTGTTTCTTTTTCTTTTTTGAGTTTTTTTTTTTTTCTCCCATTATCTTTATTCCAACTTTTTCTTCTTCCCCACCACATTTTTTCTTTTTTTCTCCTCAAAATATATTTAAAAAAAATAGGGTAAAAATGTGCACCCTAGTACTCTTTTTTTTTTTTTAAACCGTTTTTTTTTTTTCTTGCCCTTTTTTTTTTTTTTTTTCCATCCTTACATAAATATTAATAGCGAGAGAGGCGGGTGGGTTTGCTCTTCCCTTCTCTTTTTTTCATAATTTTTTGTTTTTTATCAACCCAAAAACCGTCGGAGGGTTAATAAAGAAAAACAGAAATAGATGTTTTTCTGGAACTCTCTTGCTTTTTCCATGATCCAGCAGATGTTGGTAATTTGATCTCTGGTTCCTCTGCCTTTTCTAAAACCAGCTTGAACATCAGGAAGTTCACGGTTCACATATTGCTGAAGCCTGGCTTGGAGAATTTTGAGCATTACTTTACTAGCGTGTGAGATGAGTGCAATTGTGCGGTAGTTTGAGCATTCTTTGGCATTGCCTTTCTTTGGGATTGGGATGAAAACTGACCTTTTCCAATCTTGTGGCCACTGCTGAGTTTTCCAAATTTGCTGGCATATTGAGTGCAGCACTTTCACAGCATCATCTTTCAGGATTTGGAATAGCTCCACTGGAATTCCATCACCTCCACTAGCTTTTTTCGTAGTGATGCTTTCTAAGGCCCATTTGACTTCACATTCCAAGATGTCTGGCTCTAGGTCAGTGATCACATCATCATGATTATCTGGGACTTGAAGCTCTTTTTTGTACAGTTCTGTGTATTCTTGCCACCTCTTCTTAATATCGTCTGCTTCTGTTAGGTCCACACCATCTCTGTCCTTTATCGTACCCATCTTTATCGTGCCCATCTTTATCGTGCCCATCTTTGCATGAAATGTTCCTTTGGTATCTCTGATTTTTTTTTATTTCTGGTAACATCTAAATGCAGAGTTCCAAAGAATAGCAAGAAGAGATAAGAAAGCCTTCTTCAGTGATCAATGCAAAGAAATAGAGGAAAACAACAGAATGGGAAAGACTAGGGATCTCTTCAAGAAAATCAGAGATACTAAAGGAACATTTTTCCCCTTTAGACACAGGGAAAATCCACCTTCTTGCTGAGTCGGTCAAGATGGGTGCACCCCTCGCAGGGGTGTTGAAGGTGGCAAGCCTCCCGCCCCCCGCCTCGTCCTCCTCTCGGGTTTTCTTCCTCCTTCCTCCTTGTCTTCCTTCCTCTTCCTCCCCACGGTGAGTCCCGGTCTCCCCCTCCTCCCCGAGGCCGAGGTAAGAGCCCCGAAGCACCCGAAGCCCGGCCCGGGTGCGTGCGTGCTGGAGGCGGCAGCGCGCGGCCAGCTCTCTCCAGTAACTGAGCGCGGCGCGGCTCCCAACTAAAGTGTAAGATAAGCCGTGGCCACAGCACGGAACGTCCTTCCCCTCGCCCCTCCCCCCCGCCCCCAGGAATCGGCAGGGAGCGAGCCAGGGCTGGCGGCGAGCGAGTGAGGGAGGGGGACGGAGGGAGGGGACCTCCTCGCCCCTCCATGATGCTTTTGAACTGTGATGTTGAAGACGACTCTTGAGAGTCCTTTGGACTGCAAGGAGATCAAACCAGTCAATCCTAAAGGAAATCAATCCTATATATTCATTGGAAGGACTGATGCTGAAGCTGAAGCTCCAATACTTTGGCCACCTGATGTGAAGAGCTGACTCATTAGAAAAGACCCTGATACTGGGAAAGATTGAAGGCAGGAGGGGAAGGGGATGACAGAGAACAAGATGATTGGATGGCATCACCCACTCAATGGATATGAATTTGAGCAAGCTCTAGGAGCTGGTAAAGGACAGGGAAGCCTGGCGTCCTGCAGTCCCTGGGGTCGCAGAGTCTAACATGACTGAGCGACTGAACAACAGCATGGCAAGGTCACAAAGATATTCTCATATTTTCTTCTATACAATTTATCATTTTAGCTTTTTAAGTTTAGGTCTATGATCCATTTTTGTGTTTAATGTAAGGGTTGATGTTCATTTTTTTCAGTACAATGTTCAGTTGTTCCAGAACCATTTATTGAAGAGACTTTTTCCCCACTGAATTGCTAGGCACAGTTATTAAAATCAATTGATTTCACATATGTGAACTTATTTCTGGACTTTCTGTTCTGTTTAATTGATCTATTCAACTGAACTCAACTTGTGCTTGTGCTCAGCCGTGTCTGACTCTTTGTGACCCCATGGACTGTAGCCTGCCAGGCTCCTCTGCCCATGGAGTTTTCCAAGCAAGAATACTGAAGTGGGTTGCCATTTCCTCCTCTAGGAAATGTTTTTGACCCAGGGATTGAACTCAAGTCTCTTGTGTCTCCTGCATTGGGAGGCAGATTCTTTACTGCTGAGCCATTTCTATTTTAAAATGAAGGTTTTATTATTATTCAGGTATGGTGAGGCCAACATATCTGGAGACAGCTGCCATTGAAAATAGTTTGTAACAGCTTCCAAGAAGAAAAGGCATACCACACTGTGCAGAGTCACACCAGGGAGCACTCAGGTCAATCAGGAGGTAGAAGTTGTAGGGGAAAGCATGGGCAACAGCCTTTATTTTCATAGGAAAGAATAGGTGAGGTAGAATAAGCAGACTGGAAAGGTTTAGAGTTAGTTTGAGTAATTGCAGTGGACTCTGGGGTGTAGTGTAGAGACTATCCTTAGTTGCCTGGTACCCAGCCTGAGGTGATTAGGGCAGGGTTCTAGTGGCTCAACCTGTGAGATCTGGAAAAAGGAGATAGTTGGTGGACATGGGCTCTGGATTTGTTGGTTTGCATGTGGTAGGTATACTTACAGGGAAGTCACTTGCTGTCTCTAGGAAATAACTAGGTCTGGGAGAGGCAGTCTCTCCAGGATCAGCTAGGCATCAGATGCTAGAGCATCAGGAATACAGAAAATAAGAAAATGTAATTAATACACTGTCCTTTTGGCACACCCGTATTTTATTTGTTGTTGTTCAGTCACTCAGTCATATCCGACTCTTTGCTACCCCATGGACTGCAGCACATCAGGCTTCCTTGTCCTCCACCATACTTTATTACTATAGCTTTTATAATGAGTCTTGCAATCAGGTAGAGTAAGTTCTCCAGGTTGACTTTTTTAAAAAATTAGTTTGACTCTTCTAGGTCATTTGTATTTCCATATAAATTTTATAATCAGTTTTTAATTTTTTGGAAAAAAACTTGCTGGGATTTGGTTTGGCATTAATTCTAAGATCAATTTTAAGAGAATTTACATCTTAATAATATTGAGCCTTCTAATCCGTGAATATAGCAACTTTCTACATATATTTAGATCTTTGATTTCTTTCAGCAATATTTTATAATTTTCATATAAAAGTTTTTATGTATCCTTCATTAAATTTATCCCTAGGCATTTGATTTTTTTGATACTATTATAAATAGCATTTAAATTTTTTTCAGATTATTTATTGCTAGTATAAATTGCTAGTGATTTATTTGTGTACATTGACTTTATATCCTGAGGTATTAATTTTTGTAATTTATTTATTTATTTATTTACTTTTGGCTGTGTGGGGTCTTTGTTGCTACTCACAGGCTTCTTGTAGCTGTCGCTTCTTCTGTTGTGGTGCACAGGCTCTAGAGCGTTCTGGCTTCAGTAGTTTCAGTGTGTGGGCTCAGTAGTTGCAAGTCGTGTGCTCTAGGGTGCAGGCTGAGTAGTTGTGGCACACAGGCTTCGTTTCCCCATGGCTTGTGGGATCTTAGTTCCTTGTGGGATTGAACCTCCTGTGTTTCCTGCACTGGCAGTCATTTCTAAATCCACCTATTAATTTTCTTGTAGATTCCTTGCAGTTTTTCATGTAAGTAATCAACACTTTAAGGGCACTTTTGCTTCTTCCTTTCCAATCTCATGCTTTTATTTCTTTTCCTTTCCTTATTTCACAGTCAAAGACCTTTCTTTAGTTCAGTGTTGTATAGAAGTGGTGAGCATGGACATGCTTGCCTTGTTCTGATATTTGAGGAAAAAAAAAATGTACCATTAATGATGTTAGCTGTAAGTTTTTTGAAGCTGTCCTTTATCAGGCTATGTAAGTTCCTTTCTAATCCTAGAATTTTTAAGAGGTTTTTTTTTTCTTATTATGGTTATTTGTTGGATTTTATCAAGTGCTTTCTCTTCATCTTATTAGAGCGATCATGTGAGCTATTTGCTTTTATTTTGTTAATATGTGTATTTATTTTTTATTTCAATAAATAAACAATTGAAATTTTCATTTCAATAAATAATTTTAAATTGACCTTACATTTTTGAGATAAATACTAGTTTGATTGTGATTTATTATCCTTATTATTATATTGTTGGATTCTCTTTACTGATATTTGAAAAAATATTTGCACTTTTCATGGGTGATATTGGTTTGTAGTTTTCTCTTTTTTGCTGTATCTTTGTCGGATTTGAGTATTAGGGTTAAGATGGCCACAAAAAAATGAGTTGTGAAATGTTCCCTTCTCTATTATCCGAAATAGTTTGTGGAAGATTTTTACTTCTTTTTTACTGTTGCATGAAATTCATCAGTGAAATGATCGGCCCTCAAATTTTCTTGATGGGAAAGTTTTAGTAACAGATTTACCAGTGAACTCATCTGGATCTCAAGTTTTCTTTGTGGGACTATCTTTCATTTCAAATTCAGTTTCTTTACTAGATATAGGGATATTCATATTTCTTCTTGCTTTGATAATTTTTCTTTCAGAAAGTTTGTGCATTTTATCTAAGTTGTCAATATTTGACATTCAGTTTTCTCATAATATTCCTGTATTATCATTTTACTTATTTAAAAAGTATTTATTTATTTGGTTGCACTGGGTCTTAGTCACGGCACGTGGGATCCTCAGCTGTGGCATGCGCGATCCAGTTCCCCAATCAGGGAACACTGCATTGGAAGTGCAGTGTCCCAGGCACTGGACTACCAGGGAAGTCCCTGTATTATCATTGTAATGTCTATTATATGTTCAGTAATGTGCCCTCTTTCTCTGAAATTGATAAAATTTAAATTCAACAGGAGTATAAAAATAGAAATTTGTATTTACTTTAGCATAGCCTCAAAATGTATAAAGAAAATATTGACTACAATAAAAGGAAAAACGGAATACATATTCATAATTGGAGATTTTGACATTCCTATCTCGATAACTGATTTTTGTCTGTTTACAGACAAAAGAATCTGTAAAGATTTGAACATGATATACCAGTATGACCTAATTAACATACACAGTTCTCTACATCCCCAAACTGTAGAATACACATTCTTTTCAAGTGCATGTGGCCCACTGACCAAAATAGCCAGTATTTTGGGACATAAAACTAATGGCAACAAATTTCAAAGGAATCATGCATTATATTTTCTCTAATTACTATTGAAATAAATCAAAACTCTGAACAGAGAGACAATTAGAACATACCCGAATGTTTTGAAAGTAAGCAACACATATACAAATAGCCCATAAGTCAAAGAAAAATCCATAATAGAATTAGGAAATATTTTAAGCAGAATGATAATGAAAGTATGACACATCAGAGCTTGTGGGATGAAGTACCACCCAGATAGAAATTTATTGCTTTAGATCAAGGGAAAATCTTGAGCTCATCTCTTCCCATTTGTTGTTCAGTCACTAAGCCCTGTCTGATTCTTTGTAACCCCATGGACTGCAGCATGCCAGACTTCCCTGTCCCCTTCTCCTCCTGTCTTCAATCTTTCCCAGCATCAGGTGGTCTTTTCAGTGAGTCAGCTCTTCACATCAGGTGGCCATAGTATTGGAGCTTCAGCTTTAGCATCAGTCCTTCCAATGAATATTCAGGATTGATTTCCTTTAGGATTAATTGGTTTGCTCTCCTTGCAGTCCAAGGAATTCTCAAGAACCTTCTCCAGCACCATCAATTCTTCAGCACTCAGCCTTCTTTATGGGCCAATTCTCATATCCGTACATGACTACTGGAAAAACCATGCTTTGACTATGCAGACCTTGTCAGCAAAGTGATGTCTCTGCTTTTTAATATGCTGTTTAATTTTGTCATAGCTTTTCTTCCAAGGAGTGTATGTATTTTAATTTCATGGCTGCAGTCACCGTCCTCAGTGATTTTGAAGCCCAAGAAAATAAAATCTGCCACTGTTTCCATTTTTCCCCATCTGTTTGCATTGCAGGAGACCCTAGTTCGATCCCTGGGTTTGGAAAATCCCCTGGAGAAGGGAATGGCTACCCACTCCAGTATCCTTGCCTGGAGAATTCCGTGGGCTACAGTACATGGGGTTGTAAAGAGTCAGATAAGACTGAGTGGCTTAACACTTTCTCTTCCTATGAACACATCTAAACTATAACTACATAGAGAACAACTATCTCTGAAAATGACATGAAGACTAGCAGAACAAATTTTCCACAACTAAGGATATAAAGAAAAGTCCACATTGAGATATGTAGGAGGAGCAGAGACACAGTCTATTCAGAACCCACACACTCAATGTGATAGCCTGCAAGCAACAGAGATATCATAACTGCAGAGGTCCCCCTTGAGCAAGGGGTTCAAATCCCATGTTGGGCCCCTCAGCCCAGGACACCTGCCCTAGGAAAATGAATCCCTACAACATCTGGCTTTGAAAACCAGTGGCACTTACATCTGGGAGAGCTGGATGACTGTCAGAAACTACGATTTTACTCTTGAAGAGCTCACATACAGACTTTTTCTCTCTGAGTCCCAAAGGCAGCAGCTTGGAAGTGCCTGGGCTATATGAGAATGAGATTCATTGACTAATTTTAGAGCATGTGCCAGAGGGGCAGGGATCTGGTGAAACTTTCTCTAGGGACAGAAGTGCTGGTGGACACCATTTTTTCACTCTGCTTCCACCTAGCTGGCCTGGTGCTGGCAGATACCATTTCTGTCACTCTCCACCAGCCTCACTAATACCATACATCCAGTATTCCTCTGAAGACCCATCACACTGCACCCAGTGAGCTGCTTTGGATGGCCCTAGTGCCCCCTGAAAAATGGCTCCTGCTCCAGGGGGCCAAATCCATCCACCAGCATGCTCACAGCAGTTATGGCCCAACCACCACAGGTGGGTACATGCAGCCCACACAGGGGATACCCCTGGAACACCTGTTTCTGGTGACCAGGCATAATTGCACCACTAAATATTAAGAAAATATTACGACCAACTTTATGCTAACAAATTTGATAACTGAGATGAAATGGACACAGTCCTAGAAAAACACAAATTACAAGAAATGTCAAAAACAGAGAGACGTTTTAGCAATCTTTTTGTCTATTAAAGAATTTTAACCTCTAATTTAAAACCTCTCCTTATTGGTAAGTTCTTCCTGTCATTTAAAGAATCCCAGTATTGTACAAGTTATTTTTTATTTACAGTACTTTTAAAAAATTTGGGGGCTGTGCTGGGTCTTCATTGTGGCACGTAGGCTTTCTCTAGGTGTGGTGTGTTGGCTTTATGTAAGTTGCCCCATGGTTTGTGGAATTGGAATCTGGAATGTGGAATTGGAATCTTAGTTCCCTATTTAGGGATCAAACCCATGCCCCCTGCATGAAAGGTGGATTCTTAACCACTGGACCACCAGGGAAGTTCTTTTGGATAACAACAAAAACAAAAAAAATAACATTTTATACCTCATTTCATAGTAAGTTGAACTATATTAGAGTAAAAAAAATATCCTTCTCCAAAAGATATCATTAAGAAAGTGAATAGGCAAGCCACAAACTGGGAGAAGATATTTACAGTACCCAGATTTGAGAAATGACTTACATTCAGAATATATAAAGAACTCATAGAAATAAAAAAGAAAAAGGCAGACTACTCAGTAGAAAAAGAAATGGGTAAAAGACTTGACCAGGTACTTTTAGAAAGAGGTATCCACACGATAGTTGTGTATATGAAAAGTTGAACATCATTATTCATCAGGGAAATGTAAGTTAAAACCACAATCAGACAACCCTACACACATAAATAAAACAGAACAATGACTAAAATGTAAAAGACTGACAATATCAAGTGTTATCGAGATTTTGGAGCAACTGGAATTTATATGCATTGATGGTAGTAACGTAAATTCTTTCATTCAATTTGGGAAACTGGCAGTACGTACTAATGCTAAATGTATAGCTATTCTGTATCTCAGGAATGTCACTCCTAGGCATTTATTTAAGAGAAGTGATATGGACCTAACAGAAGCAGAAGATATTAAGAAGAGGTGGCAACAATACACAGAAGAACTATGTGAAAAAGATCTTCATGACCCAGATAACCATGATGATGTGATCACTCACTTAGAGCCAGACATCCTGGAATATGAAGTCAAGTAGGCCTTAGGAAGCATCACTACGAACAAAGCTACTGGAGGCAATGGAATTCCAGTTGAACTATTTCAGATCCTAAAAGATGATGCTGTGAAAGTGCTGCACTCAATATGTCAACAAATTTGGAAAACTCAGCAGTGGCCACAGGACTGGAAAAGGTCAGCTTCATTCCAATCCCAAAGAAAGGTAATGCCAAAGAATGTTCAAACTACTGCACAATTGCACTCATCTCACACACTAGCAAAGTAATGCTCAAAATCCTTCAAGCTAGACTTCAGCAGTACGTAAACCATGAGCTTCCAGATGTTCAAGCTGGTTTTAGAAAAGGCAGAGGAACTAGAGATCAAATTGCCAACATCCACTGGATCATCAAAAAAGCAAAAGAGTTCCAGAAAAAAACATCTACTTCTGCTTTATTGACTATCCCAAAGCCTTTGACTGTGTGGATCACAACAACTATAGAAAATTCTGAAAGAGATGGGAATACCAGACCACCTTACCTGCCTCTTGAGAAATCTGTATGCAGGTCAGGAAGCACCAGTTAGAACTGGACATGGAACAACAGACTGGTTCCAAATCAGGAAAGGAGTACGTCAAGGTTGTATATTGTCACCCTGCTTATTTAACTTATCTGTATAGTACATCATGTGAAATGCCAGGCTGCATGAAGCACAAGCTGGAATCAAGATTGCCAGGAGAAATATCAGTAACCTCAGATATGCAGACGACACCCCCCTTATGGCAGAGAGTGAAGAACTAAAGAGCATCTTGATGAAAGTGAAAGTGGAGAGTGAAAAAGTTGAATTAAAACTCAAGGTTCAAAAACTAAGATCATGGCATCCGGTCCCATAACTTCACAACAAATAGATGGGGAAACAATGGAAACAGTGAGAGATTTTATTTTGGGGGCTCCAAAATCACTGCAGATGATGACTGCAGCCATAAAATTAAAAGACATTTGCTTCTTGGAAGAAAAGCTGTGACCAACCTAGACAGCGTATTAAAAAGCAGAGACATTACTTTGCCAACAAAGCTCCATCTAGTCAATGCTATGGTTTTTCCAGTAGTTATGTAAAGATGTGAGTGTTGGACTAAAAAGAAAGCTGGGCACCAAAGAATTGATCTTTTTGAACTGTGGTGTTGGAGAAGACTATTGAAAGTTGCTTGTATTGTAAGGAGATCAAACCAGTAAATCCTAAAGTTAATCAGTCTGAATATTCATGGGAAGGACTGATGCTGAAGCTGAAACTCCAATACTTTGGCCACCTGATGTGAAGAACTGACTCACTGGAAAAGACCCTGTTGCTAGGAAAGATTGAAAGTGGGAAGAGAAAGGGACAGCAGAGGATGAGATGGTTTGATGACATCACCGACTCAATGGACATGAGTTTGAGTAAGCTCCAGGAGTTGGTGATGGACAGGGAGGCCTGGTGTGCTACAGTCCATGAGATTGCAAAGAGTCGGACACGACTGAGTGACTGAACTGAACTGAGCACATATATCCACTAAAATAAATGTACAGAAATTTTCATATCAGCCTTATCATAATTGTCAAAACATGATGCTCTTAAAGTGCTGCACTCAATATGTCAGCAAACTTGGGAAATTCAGCATTGGCCACAGGACTGGAAAAGGTGTTTTCATTCCAGTCCCCAAAAAGGGGAATGCCAAAGAATATTCAAACCACTGTACAGTTGCACTCATTTCACATGCTAGCAAGGTTATGCTCAAAATCCTTCAAGCTAGGCCTCAACAGTACATGAATCAAGGACTTCCAAATGTACAAGCTGGGTTTCAAAGAAGCAGAGGAATCAGAGATCAAATTGCCAACATTCGTTGGATCATAGAGAAAGCAAGGGAATTCCAGAAAAACATCTGCTTCATTGACTACACTAAAGCCATTGACTATGTGGATCACAACAAACTATGGAAAATTCTTAAAGAGATGGGAATACCAGACAACCTTAACTTGTCTCATGAGAAACCTGTGTGTAGGTCAATAACCAAGGGTTAGAACCAGACATGGAACAATGGACTGGTTGAAAATTAGGAAAGGAGTATAACAAGGCTGTCACCCTGTTTATTTAACTTATATGCAGAGTACATTATGCAAAATGCCAGGCTGGATGAATCACAAGTTGGAATCAAGATTGCTGGGAGAAATATCAACAATCTCAGATATGCACATGATACCACTCTAATGGAAGATGGTAAAGAGGAACTAAAGAGCCTCTTGATGAACATGAAAGAGGAGAGTGAAAAAGCTGACTTGAAACTCAGCATTTAAAAACAACTAAGACCATGGCATCTGGTCCTACCACTTCATGGCAAATAGAAGGGGAAAAATTAGAAACAATGACAGATTTTATTTTCTTGATCTCCAAAATCACTGTGGATGGTGACTGCAGCCACAAAATTAAAGGACACTTGCTCCTTAGAAGAAAACCTATGACAAATCTAGGCAGAGTATTAAAACAAAGACCCATTATTTTGCTGACAAAGGTCCATATAGTCAAAGCTATGGTTTTCCAGCAGTCATGTATGGATGTGAGAGTTGGACCATAAAGAAGGCTGAGCATTGGAGAATTAATGCTTTCGAATTATGCTGGAGAAGACTCTTGAGAGTCCCCTGGACTGCAAGGATATCAACCAGTCAATCCTAAAGGAAATGAGTCCTGAACATTTCATTGGAAGGAGTGTTGCTGAAGCTGAAGCTGCAGCTGCAATACTTTGGCCACCTGATGCGAAGAGCCAACTCATTGGAAAAGACCCTGATGCTGGAAAAGATTGAAGGCAAGAGGAGAAGTGGGCAGCAGAGGATGAGATGGTTAGACAGCATCACTGCCTCAACGGACATGAATTTGAGCAAACTCTGGAAGATAGTGGAACACAGAGGAGCCTGACGTGCTATGGTCCATGGAGTTAGAAAGAGTTGGGCACAACCTCATGATGGAACAACAACAGCAAAACCATTTAATTAAGCACACAAACATTTTTAAATGGGACAAAAGAAGGTACAAGCAGGATATTAACCTGTCCTTTTATTTGAGAATAAACTGGACTTTTGTGAGCCATTTTTTGAGTGGCACTGAGAATGCTAGCTTGCATGCACAGCTCTTTCTAAACAGATGACTATCCATTTATGTATGGTTCACTCAATCTGTGGGCTCAGTAAAGGGCTCAGGAAGCTTTTTACTGCAGAAGCAAATTTTTATGACTATTGGTACTGGTAATCTAACTGTTGTCCAGTATAGCAGTGGTTTAGAAGTTATGTTTTATTTACAACTTAGACATTTTATATACATTTAAGTGTTTAATAAAGTGAAAAGTAATACCACCTCTAAAATTTAGCCTAGGAATCCAGGGGTTAGTAACTTCCAAATAAACTAAAGCCAAATATATGAGAATACAATGCAACTTAAGAATAAGAGGATGAGATTTTTGGACTGGACATGTATTCAGAGTACAGTATCTAACTGACTTACAGGGGAAAAGTGGATTTGATAACTCAGAGCATTCTCAATATCTAAAAACTCTTGCTGATGAGATAGTGTAAAGTTCTTCCATTTACAATTATTATTGAGAATATAATATGTCCCATGAACTGTGATTCACTCTTGGCAAGAATAGTATATTAGTTGTGTTAAAGCTAATTCACAGTAATAAAGAGAGCATTAAATATAATGACTTACATATAGAATTTTATTTCTTACATATAAAGTCTCTAATACCACAGGCCATTGGAAAACCTAGCTGCTTCTGCTTATTCATGAATCCATTACTCAGCTCCACCATCTCTTGAATTTTTGTGACATCTGCATGTTTGCATCCATTTTGCTGTCAAATCCAGGTTTTAGTAAGCATGAAGGTAGAAGGTATAGAGAAAATATGCCTACTGTTTCGATGCTTTGGTTTGAAGGTGACACCCAGTGTTTTCTCTCATATTCTGTTGAGAACATTGTCACATGGTCACAACAATTTTCAAAGGAGGCTGAGAAATGTTATATGACGGGGCAGCCATATTCCTGGCTGCTGCTGCTGCTGCTAAGTCAGTTCAGTCGTGTCCGACTCTGTGCAACCCCATAGACGGCAGCCCACCAGGCTCCCCTGTCCCTGGGATTCTCCAGGCAAGAACACTGAAGTGGGTTGCCATTTCCTTCTCCAGTGCAGGAAAGTGAAAGGTGAAAGTGAAGTCACTCAGTCGTGTCCGACTCTTAGCGACCCCATGGACCGCAGCCTGCCAGGCTCCTGCAAAAGAATGGTGAAACAGATTCTAGTGGTCAGCTTTCATTCTACCACAGATGGCTTTTCATCACTCTCATTCTGTACGTCTTATTAAATATATTTAATTTTATTTCCAAGGAAACAGTTACACTTGGATGGAGAGTTGGAGTATAGACATCCATTTATTGTTTGTATAGGTAAAAATGGCTATGACCACAGTATTTTTCCTATAGACATGAATAAATTATTTGTTTAGTTTTATTGAGATATAATTGACATACAGCATTGTATAAGTTTAAGGTGTACAACATAATAACTTGACATACATATATTGTGAAATGATTGCCACAGTAAGTTTAGTTAACATCATATTATATAGATACAAAAATGAAAAGGAAAAGATTTTCTTTGTGATGAGAACTTGTAGAATCTACTCTCTTAGCAAACTTAACTATTTTTATCACATTAATTAGATATTGATGCTGATAAGCAAGAAGCAGTGAGATTAGTGAGGATTTAGAATGGAAAGCTAATGAGGACTTAGACTCTGAGTTACCCATTCAAGCCTAGGCTCTCCATAGATGTTTCCCCTTAAAACCCTTCTCTGTTTAATCTTCAGTCCACCTTACTTGATATCCCCTACCAAAATAGAGCTAGATTGCTTATGTTGAACTCCAATCTCCAATACTGAATATATGTGTAATTATTCTGAACTTCACTTTCCTTATCTACAGTGGTGGATAAGATACCTCATAGGGCTTTTGAAAGGATTAAATGAGTTCATATGTATATATTTTGTAGAACAATGCCTGTACCACTGAAGAGCTTGGCACATAATAAGTGCTATTTATGTATTTTCTGTTATTGTCATCATCATCATCATTTACTGGTTTCTCTGTGACCAATTTGGATTAACTTAAGTGTACCTCTTAATCTTCTGTTATGTATTCTTTATGTCATTTTACTTTTTTTCTCTTTTTAGATGGAAATTTTGGGATTAAAACCTTACAAAAAAGAATTTCTGGAAAAGTTTCATTTCATGATGAAATGGAAGGTGAAGATGCAAAAGATGATTCATTGTATTCCATTTTAGAAGTACTGTGGCAAGATGCTAAACAGATAAAAAGCTACCAGGAAAAGCAGAACAAACCTTTGAGTCATGCTGCTTTCATCAATAAGAAAATATTGAATACAGAGTGGGATTATGAATATAAAAACACTGGAAAATTTATTCATCCAGGCCCAAATTGTATTCCTTCACAGAAAAGATCCCATAAACATAACTCATTTGGAAAGAATTTAAAGCATAATTTAGATGTACATATTCATAGTGAAAGCAATGCAACAAATAACTTTGATAAAATTATTGGACATAGTCAAGTTTTCACCCAGAGCTCTTCTTATACTAACCATGAAAATACACATACTGCAGTGAAATTCTGTGACAGTAATCAGTGTGGAAAAGTCTTCAGCTTCAAACAAGCACTCAGTCACAATCTGAAATTTCCTGTTGGGGAGAAAGCAAATATGTATTCTGAACTTGGGAAGATCTTCACCCAGAGGTCACAACTCTTTGCACCTCAGAGAATTCATACTATGGATAAACCTCACGAACTTAGGAAATGTGTAAATGTTTTTACACAGAAGCCACTACTCAGTATTTATTTGAGAGTTCATAGAGATGAAAAGCTATATATATGTTCTGAGTGTGGAAAGGCATTCATCCAGAATTCAGAATTAATTATGCATGAGAAAATTCATACTAGAGAAAAACCTTATAAATGTCATGAATGTGGAAAATCATTTTTCCAAGTGTCATCTCTCCTAAGGCATCAGACAACCCATACTGGAGAAAAACTTTATGAATGCAGTGAATGTGGGAAAGGCTTCTCCCTGAACTCAGCCCTCAATGTACATCAGAAAATTCATACTGGAGAGAGACACCATAAGTGCAGTGAGTGTGGGAAGGCCTTTACCCAAAAATCAACACTCAGAATGCATCAGAGAATTCATTCAGGAGAGAGATCCTACATATGTACTGAATGTGGGCAGGCCTTCATCCAAAAGGCACACTTGATTGCGCATCAAAGAATTCATACTGGAGAGAAGCCTTATGAATGCAGTGACTGTGGAAAATCTTTCCCTTCTAAGTCACAACTCCAGATGCATAAGCGAATTCACACAGGAGAGAAACCCTACATATGCACTGACTGTGGTAAGGCCTTTACCAACAGATCAAATCTGAATACTCACCAGAAATCTCACACTGGAGAGAAGTCTTATATATGTGCTGAATGCGGGAAAGCCTTCACAGATAGGTCAAATTTCAATAAACACCAGACTATTCATACTGGAGAGAAGCCCTATGTTTGTGCTGATTGTGGGAGGGCCTTCATCCACAAGTCAGAGTTACTTACACATCAGAGAATCCATACTACAGAGAAGCCTTATAAATGTTCTGACTGTGAGAAATCCTTCTCAAAGAAACCACATCTCAAAGTACATCAGCGAATTCACACAGGAGAGAAACCATATATATGTGCAGAATGTGGGAAAGCTTTCACAGACAGATCAAATTTCAATAAACACCAGACAATTCATACTGGAGATAAACCCTATAAATGTAGTGACTGTGGAAAAGGGTTCACTCAGAAATCCGTTCTGAGTATGCATCGCAATATTCATACATGAAAGTAACCCTGTTTCTTGAAAATGAGAAAGCCTTATCACAGAAATCAGGCCTAAGTGTGTGTTATAAAATTCAACCAAGACAGATCATATATTGAATGCATTGCATAATAAAAAGAATGTGTCAGGCTCTTTCACCTGAGATGAGAAAAATTATTTAGAAGAAACCCTTTAAGAATGCATTGAATGATGAGGAATTTCCATATTTGCAAATCCTCACAAAATATAATTGAATTCATACTGGGGAAAATGTTATCAGTTTGAGATATTAGGAAAAGCCTTCCTGTAGAAAGTATTATAAGGCAAATTATTACCAAATTCTTTATAGATAAAGTATGAAAAATGATATAAATGACAGTAATGTTTATTGTGTTGTATTAAGCAGTTTAAAGTGACAACAAAATGAAAGGTAGGACAAAAAAATAATATATTTGATGTATAGACCTGCTCTCAGATCTGTTTGTAGCAAAACACATTGCACAATGGGAGGAATAATTGAGTTGAAATTCTTTTTTTTTTTAATTTAATGTATTTGTGTCTATCAAATATATTTGCTACTGAATATTTTGCTCATATGAATCCACAGTTTTAAAGTCATTATGGTTTTATATATACACTCATCTGCTGATATAATTTTACACAAACAAATAGAATCCTGTCATACATGTTGATTTCCATGACATCATATTTTTATCTTCCTTCATTGTGGTACAATGCAGAAATAACCACAGGTCTCTCCCATCCTTTTATGCACTCCTCTTTGTAATATTACTGTTGTTTCTCTTATTAAGAGGCAGAGCTCTCTCTCTATTCCTTGACTCTGAGTTTGGCCACGTGAATTGCTTGGACCAATATACATTAACAAAGAGATTCAAGAAGATGCTGGAGAGGTGTGAAAAGCCTGCCTTGTGACTTACCCTTTCTTGCTGCTTTTTTGAATTCTGAGACCTTCATGTGAAGAAGCTCAAATTACTAAGGGATGTGAAACCACGTGGAACAGAGATGAATCAACCCAGATGAAGCCCCTTAAACCAAATGCCAGATGTGGGAGTAAGGCCTTCTTCAACCTCCAGCCCCAGCCATGTCAGCCCACACCAGAAGAGCCACATCAGTCATCCCAACCAACCTGGAGACTTATGAGATAGAAAAAATGATTGTTTTAAGCTACTGAGTTTGGTATACTCTGTTACACAGCAAATGCTGAGTAATACATAAAAGTGTACACCTACTGGGGGTATTGTATCAAAATATAAAACATGTGGCATCAGCTTTGGACCTGGGCAGCAGGTGGAGACTGGAAAAGCAATGAGGAAAACAGTTAAGAAAGTCTGCAGAAGATGACAGATCATGTTGTTTAATGAGGGAAAAAATAGCAAAACAGTTACCATGCTCTGTGGAAAGATAGAGAATATACCAAATGAACTTGTGGATCTGGCTAAAGAGATTTCTGACAGAATGTTGAAGTATCTGCTTCTTTTAGCTGCATATGATAAAATTCAGGAAAAAAAAATGAACTAAGTAAATAACTGTTCCATTTGCAATCAGAGTTCAGAAGAAACACCCCAAAAAAACAGGACTTGGCTGAGTTGGAAAATAACTGCTTCACATCTCCAGTCTCTCCAGCCATCAAAATATTCTCAAGGTGAAAAAGTGACCTCCAGAGTAGAGATCAAATCATAGATGTGGCTCTAAGACCCTTTGTTAAAATGTGAAAAATATTTGAGTTGGTGTTTGGGAGACCCTGTCAGCTAAGCTAAACAGCTCCTAAAAACTTCTCAACAGTGTCCCAATAGCCTGACTCACTGTTCAAAGTAGAGAGGGGCCCATCTTAAAAAGAATTGTTGATGTTGCATTTGGGACATAGAGTAAATACAATCCAGATTCATAGAAAACTTGCAACATTTTTAACAGAGTTTTACCAACAAAACTACCTCCACGTTGGACTTAAAAGGACTGAAAAAGTCCAAAGTGAAAAATGGACTCCCCTGTCTTAACTTCTGTGAACAGGAAGCAAGCTGTGAAAGTTACTCAGCTACAAACATGGCCCATTTCTTATGGAAAAAGAAGGCCGTCTCAGAGAGAAGATCCAAGAACAATGTACTAGAATGGATTGGGAACCCATTCCCAGGCAGAACTATGACCTAAACAAGAAACATTTTTTTCCCCTGGAGCAGAAAGACCTGACAGTATTTGCTCTGTGGGATTTCAGAATTGTTATTGATGGATGCGAGTCTGAGTGACCTCCGGGAGCTGGTGATGGACAGGGAGGCCTGGCGTGCTGCGGTTCATGGGGTCGCAAAGAGTCGGACACGACTGAGCGCCGCGACTGATCTGATCTGATCTGATTGAACAGTGATTGATATATGCCTCTTTTTCCTTCCCTTTTTGAATGGAAGTATCTGTTACAGTTATCCTGTCCCTATCTCACTACTGTATTTATATTTATGTGTATGCACATGTGTGAGTATGTGTGTGTTGGGTGAGGGAGGTGGTCATATAACTTGTCATTTAGTTCACAGGTCTCTGGATTAAAAAAACTGAGAATCTACACCCAAGGAGCCTCAGCCATATCTGAATCTGATATAGAAGTCTTAAGGTCTTGGATTTGAGCCTAATGTTTTAATTTGGGATGAATGTTTGGAGGTCTTGGAATGGAGGTGAATAGATTTTGCCTGGTGTGATAATGTAAATAATTTATTATTGGGAGAGAGACTGTGATAGAAAATACTACAGTTTTCCATCCCTGTATGTATGACTGTCTTCAGTCATTATTTTGCTTTGTGTTTCAGTTGGGATAATTTCTATTAACCTATCTTCAAGGTCACTCATTTTAACCTCTACCCTGGCTCTGTCAGATCTACTGATGAACCCATTGAAGGCAATCTTTATCTCAGTTATGTTTTCTTTTTATTTCTAGATTGTCCATTTGAATTTGAAAGAGTTTTCATCTCTGCTGAAATTCCCCACATGTTCATACCGTGTTGTTTACATTTTCCACTACCCTCTTTAACATACTAATCATTGTTATTTTAAACTCCTTGTTTGACAGTTTCAACAACTAAATCAACTGAATCTGAATCTGTTGATTGTTTTGTCTCTTGACAGTGGATTATTTATTCTTGCTGTTTTGCATGTAATATTTGGCTGAATGTCAGATGTTATATGTAGGATAGTAGAAACTGAGGTAAATATGTTAATTCCTGGGAGTAAACATGTTACTTTCCTTATAGGTCATTGGCATAGGGGAATTGAGGCCAGCTAGTTAGGATTTGTTCTGGTGTTTAGGTGTTGTTGTTGCTCTCTTTACCTACAATGTATCAATGACTTCAAATTTCTCTAGTGTTACTTTGTGCTTCCAGTAGGCACTGGTTTTCCAGATAATTTTTCTCAGTATTCCTGCACCACCTTTGCCTTTAGGCCTTTCTTAATGTGCTTATACTGTGGAGAGGTGCTTTCTTTATGCTCTTGCCTCTCCCTTAGTAGCAGACTTTTATTATTACCTGGGTCTTGGTGACCTGATGAGTGGGAGGGCAGGAGGTGTCTGGGGCCAGCCTCAGTCTTAGACAGGCCCTATATCCCTAGATCTTGGAAGGTGAAGCTTTTTCAGTGATCCTGCCCTTCCCATTAGTATTAATATAAGGCTTTAAATGGTCTGAACCTAGGAAGGTTTCCTGTCCTTCCCTTTTCCTTTCCTCTAGCTACAGTAGCTCTTTACCTATGTCTTGGGGGCAACAAGGTTTGCTGCACTTCACCCAGTGGCATAAGGTTTTTATTCTGTGAGGGAGTAGGGTCCCATCAGGGCTTTGGCCATTTCTGTATCAGCAGCTGTGCCCCTAAAGGCCTACACCACTGAGAGAGGCTTTCTGCAGTCTCCCATCCTACCCCTGATGTTGCTTATGAGCAACCAGTGGAGGTCTATGGAGAAGAACCTGAAAGTGGGGGCCTATGTCCCCAGCTCTCAGAGCTCTGATATTCTCTCACTATCCCACACTCAACTTTTAGAACTTTAAGATTCTTGCTGAATTCTTAATTCTGGTGTGGTGGACCTATCTTCTTTCCTGCTCTGTCACAGATAACCCAATGATAACTTCCTGCCTTCTTTGAGGCATTTGTCTTATATATCAAGCTAGTTTGTTCCCCTATGACATTAGCTCCCTGATGAATTAAAGGAAAGTTACGATTTTGTAGATTACCTGGATATTTTCTAATTGTAAGAATGGGAGCTAAGCTCTTTCCAAGTGTCTGCATTTCTAGCCAGAATCCAGAAGTCTGGATGGTCTCCTTTGGCCACTACTATCAGAATATATGCCCCCTTTCCACATGACTTTACCACTTTACCGAAGAGGTAGAGTCTATTTCCCCAGCCCTTGAAACTGGATTTGGCCATTTCTTTGGTCAACGGGATATTAGCAAATATGACACTAGCAGAAGCTTGAGAAGTACTTGCACATTGAGGTTTGCCCACTATTGCTGCTCTTTGAAATCCTGAGCCTAAGTATGGAAAAGCCTGAGTTATGCTATGAGTGACCTTATGGAGCAGCAGTGGAACAGAGATGAGCCATCCCAATTGAGGTACCCTAAACCAACTAGATTTCATCTGCAAGATATGTGAATGAAGCCATTCTATCCATGTAACCATGGTCAGGCCGGCTGTGGTCAGCAGCCTTTGAGACGACCTTGCATCATGATCCCCACCTCTTGGTATCTATACCTTTGTATAATCCTGTTCCGATGAGTTTGCACCAGGTTAATGACTTGGTTCTAGTGAATAGAATGAGGCAGAGGTAATGGGATGTCACTTCCAAGATTAGGTTACAGAAAGACTGGGGCTTCCATTTTGGATGCTCTCACTCTCAGTCGGTTCACCTTAGGGGAAGCATGAGGCAGCTCTATGGAAAGACCTATGTGGGTGAGTTTGGGAGCATATTCTCCCAATCTAGTCTTCAAAAATGACCATAGCCTTAGCTGACAGTTTGACTGCAACTTCATGAAAGACCTTCAGCCAAAGGCACACTTCTGAGCCTCACCTGAATTCCTAACCCACAGAAACCACAAGAGAGTAAATGTTTTAAGCTGCTGAATTTTAGGGCAGTCTGTTTCTAGACTAGAAAAGGTCTGCCATCGACCCCACTGATCCCAGACAACTCACAGAATCATTGATTAAAATGTTTATTGTTTTAAGCCACTATGTTTTGCGAGGCTTGTTACCCAGAAAAAGCTACCTAATACATTTATTATTTACTGACTTTCCTCCACTATGTATCCAGAACAGATAACCAATACTAATTAACTACTATGAATGCTTTCATGTTTTAATCTGTGCTCATATAAATTATATATAGGTATACATATGTTACATGCTTATAATCAGATAGAAGCTATATAAGGTTTGTTTTCTTCCTTGACTTTCAAATATGGGATCGTATCACATAATTATCTCTGCTTGATTTATTACTTTGAATAATTGCATCACAGTTTGCAGAGTGGATATGCAATAACTTATTTAACTGTTTGCATATTAAGATATATTTATATACCCCTTTTTCAACTTAGCGATGTTGTTCAAAATATTATGAGGCAGTTTTCATAATGGCTGTGTGGATAGGCTTAGGAACCGGTGACTAGGGTTTCAATCCTGACTCTACCAGTTACTAGGTCTGTGACCTTGAGCAAGTTAGTAATCTCTCTGTATTGATTTATTCAGCTGTAAAGGATGTTCACAGTAGTACATATCTCATAGATTCAATGTGAGATGAGTATAAACTTCCTAGGGCTATATAGTTCCACAAACTAAGTGGCTTCAACAGAAATGTATTGTGAGGCCAGAAGTCTGAAATCAAGGTGTCAGCAGGGCCACACGTCCTCTGAAGGTACTAGAGGAGGAATTGTTTCCTGCTTTTCTTCTAGTTTCTGGTAGTCTCAAGTATTCATTGGCTTGTGGATGCATCACTCCAGTCACACAGCCATTTTCTTCCTGAGTGTCTCCAGGTCGTGTTCCCTCTGCGTGTCTATCTCTGTGTCTAATTTTCCCATTTTTATAAGAATGCAGTCATACTAGATTAGGCCTACCCTACTGACCTCATTTTAACTTGATTACTTCTGTAAGGACTCTCTTATCAAGTGAATTCACATTCTGAGGTCCTGGCAGTTAGGACTTCAATGTATCTTTGCTGCTGCTACTGCTAAGTCACTTCAGTTATGTCCAATTCTTTGCACACCCTATGGACTGTAGCCCACCAGGCTCCTCTGTCTATAGGATTCTCCAGGCAAGAATACTGAGGCCCCTCAACATATCTTTGAGGGTACACAATTACTCATAATAAATTAATGCATTTGTCTATATAAAGCACTTAGAACTATGTGTGGGGAGTTCTTGATGAATACTGGATACATACCACTTCCTGAGTCTGCCAAGGTCCCCCTACCATTCTCTATGATTGGGCAGGATTTGAGGGTTTATCTGTGATGTCTTAGTCTCCAACTACCTAAAGAAAATGTCTAGAGTAACAGGAAAAGCAGGCCAAGGACCAAGGCTTGTTACCACCTTTTGAGAGCCAGGCTAAGAAAGATTAATGTATAGAGGATAATAGGAAGGAGCAGCCATAAAGAAGAAAACATACCCGATGAGAAAGTGACTCATAGACAACAGAGTGTTGCCAAGGAATGTTTCAGTGGAGGAACTTTCAGACTAAAGGTCAATTCACATGAGGATGGAAAACTGGTTCTTGGATTTTGTGACAAGGACGTCATTATTACCTTTGGTGTTATTTAGAAGTGAATTTAAGGAAAACAACTGAGCAAATTTGAAGGGATTTCTGAACTCAGGTGGTGTTACTTTACCACAAAATTTTTCCAGTAGAAAAAAATATTAGGCTGTTGGGCTGCATTACTCTATTGTTGTCTAGGTTATACTGAGAAATGTGTTTTCAAGAATCCTTTGTGATTCCAAGTTAGAGTCAGCCAAAAGTAGAAACTGCATGAGATTTGGGAGGTCAAAATGAAGGAGCAACCATTACTCCAAAAGTCTGAGATTAGATTCAGAGAAGGACAAATGCAGAGAAACCTAGGTCTTAACATTTCTTCACTCTCTTCCACTCTGTATTCAACCCTTTCTATCTCCCAGCCAGGGCTTCTCTGGTAGCTCAGCTGACAAAGAATCCACCTGTAATGCAGGAGACCCCAGTTCGATTCCTGGGTTGGGAAGATTTGCTGGAGAAGGGATAGGCTACCCACTCCAGTACTCTTGGGCTTCCCTGGTGGCTCAGATGGTAAAGAATCTGCCTGCAATCTGGAGACCCAGGTTCGATCCCTGGATTGGGAAGATTCCCTGGAGAAGGGAGTGGCTACCCACTCCATTATTCTGGCCTGGAGAATTTCATGGACCTGTATAGTCCATGGTCTAGCAAAGAGTCAGACAAGACTGAGCAACTTTCACTTGTCTCCTAGCCCTGCTGACCTACAGTGGCCTTCGGCCTGCCACTTGATGCCTGGCTGCAGCCCACAAAGGCAACAGCTCTTCATAGACTTCTTCATCAGCTCCCCTTTCACAGTCTGTCTTAAGCAGCCGAGTGTGCCTGGCTTCTCAGATTTTCTTGCAAGCACCAACTTAGCCACCCATGCCAGTGTTTCAAAAGGCTGATTTAGTGACTTCTCTAATCTTCCAACTTCCCCTTCCATACCTTAACTTCCCCAGCTACTCCCACAATTGTGCATGATCTAATTCATAGTTTTTAATTCCTTATTTCATTATACTCAAAATGAATCCACTTCCCCAAATGAACCCTGATTGTTAACGTTACACTTTCTTTTCCTGAGAACTTGATAAACATCACTCTTCTAAAATTGAGTGGTGCCATTGAGAAGTCTTAGATTAACCTGCTATTTTTCTTGTATGTTTCTGCCATGTGATTCTTTTTTTATGCTTGAAGTTAAGGATCTATAGAAGTGTATGCCTTAGTCTTGATTTTTGTAAACGGATTTTGACTGGGTTATAGTGAGTTGTTCCAATCATGATTCAAGCCTTTTATTTCGGGGAAGTGTTATTTGGCTTAACTTTTTAATCTGGTCTATCTTTTCTTCATGGACATCAGTTATGCATATGTAATGTATGTCTTTGTCATCTCCATCCATTTTGTACTGCTCTACATTCATTTCATATCATTATTGTTTTTGGTTGTTTATGGTTGGCTCTTCTCCATGAATCTTTCATGTTTCTTAATGTCTAGGCATTAATAGCCAGTGTGCTCAGATTTATTTACATTTCAGGACAATAAAGACAGATGATGTCTCCCTCACTGGAGACATTCATAGAGATTTACTTACATTCTAGAATAATAAAGATCATGTCTCTCTTCCTAAGAGGATGGGCAATAAATCAATGTAACAATATTGTGTTTTCCCTACATTTTAATTATGTCCATTTTCAATTATGTACAAACATCAAAAGAACAGTACAATTAACACACATAACTTTCATCTAGATTCAACAGTATACGTAAATTTTTTCCTGAGTAATTGATGGCAAATTACAGACATTAGAACATTACACTCAAATACTTGAGCATCTATCTCCTAAAAATAAGGACATTCACCCCCATACCTAGATTATCATTATCAATCTAGTTCTCATGATATTGAATATGATATCGCATATCCAGTCCATTTTCAAATTTCTCTCACTGTCTCCAAAATATATTTTACAACTTTATTGAGGTATAATAACATATAGTAAATGTAAATTATTTAAAGTGTACAATTTGGTGAGTTTTGGCATATGTATGTACCTTTAAAACCATCACTACGATAAAAACAATGAATGTATCCATTACCCCTAACAATTTCCTTATGGTCCTTTGACACCCATCTCTCTCTCCCTACACTCTCCCCCCAATCCACAGGCAATCACTGATCTGTTTTTCATTACAAATTAGTTTGAATTTTCTACAGTTTTATGTATATGGAATCATATTGTAGGTATCCTTGTTTTGTTTGGCTTCTTTCATTCAGCATAATTATTTTGTGATTCATTTTTGTTACATGTGTCTATATTACTTACTTTTTACTCCTAAGTGGTATTTCATTGTATAGATATACCAAATTTGTTTACCCATTCATGTGTTGATAGAAATCTATGGTGTTTCTCATTTTTGGCTGTTACAAATAAAAGTAATATGAACATTTCAATGCAAGTCTTTGTGTGGACATAGCTTTCATTTCTCTTATATGAATACCTGGGAATGAATATTTTTGTTATATGTTGAGTGTGTATTTAGCTATTTAAGAAATTACTAAACTGTTTTCCAAAGTGCCAAACCATTTTACATTCCCACAAGCAGTGTGTAAGTGTTTCATTTGCTTCATATCTTTGCCCTCACTAGGTATAATTATTCCTTTTAAATTTTAGCCATTTTTGTGGGAATGATATGGTATCTCACTGTGGTTTCAATTTACATTTTTCCTATAATGCTGTGGAGCATCTTGTGCTTATTTACAATCTATATCATCTTGGTTGGTGTATCTTTTATTTTGCCCAATTGTAAGAGCTCTTTATATATCCTAGATAAAAGTCCTTTGTTGGATATATATTTTGCAAGTATTTGCTCCCACGTTTGCCTTTTCATTTGAATAACTGAAGAGAAAAAGTTTTTAATTTTAGTTAAGTCCAATGTATTTATATTTTCTTTCATAGTCCATGCTTTTTGAGTCATTGTTAAGAAATTTTTGCAAATTTCAAAGTCACTAAGATTTTATCATATGCTTTCTTCTAGACATTTTATAATATTGGTTCTTACATGTAGTTCTATCCATTTTGATTTAACTTTGTATATGGTCTTAAGAAAGGATTTAAGTTCATTTTGTTTTGCATATGGCTGTCCAGTTGTTCCAGAACCATTTGTTAAAAAAAAAAGAAGTTATCCTCCCACCATTGAATTACCTTGTCATTTCTATTAAAAGAAAATCAGTTGATTGGTTGTATTTCTGGAAATACTTCAGTTTTTATTTATTTATTTGGCTGTACCAGGTCTTAGTTGTGGCATACAGAATCTTTAGGTGTGGCATCCAAACTCTTAGTTGTGGCAAGTGTGAGCTAGTTCTCTGACCGTGGATCAAACCTAGTACCCTTGCATTGGGAGTGTGGCGTCTGAGCCACTGGACCACCAGGGAAGTCCGTCTAGAAGTACTTCAGTTCTATTTTTCTGTTTGTCTGTCTTACTGGCATTGTAACTTCTGTATTACCATAATATCACTGATTACTGTAGCTTTATAATAAGTCTTGAAGTCACATAGTATAAGTCCTCCAGCTTTACTCTTTTCCACAATTTTTAGGCACATATGAATCTTTTATATTTCCAAATGAATTTTGGAATCAGCTTGTTGGTTACTATAAAAAGCCTGATTGGGTTTTGATTGGGATTGAATCGAATCTATGGATCTATTTGGAAATAGTTGACATTTTGATAATACTGAGTTTTCAGATCCATGAACAGGATATATCTTTCCATTTATTTAGGTCTTCTTTCTCTCAAAAGTGTTTTATAGTTTTTAGTAGGAAAATTTTACACATTTTGTCAAATTTATCCCTAAATATTTCATATGTCTATATTATTTTAAATGATATTAGTTAATTTTAAAGTTTCCAATAGTTATTTGCTAGGATAGAGAAATACAGTTGACTTCTGCATGTTGATCTTGTATCCTATAACCTTGCAAAGCTTATTTATAAGTTCTAGTAGCTAGTTTTGATCCTGTAAGCTTTTATACATAGACAATCATGTTACCTGTAAGAAACGGTAGTTTTGCTTCTCTTTCCATTTTATTTATTTTTTGTCTTATTGTACTCGCTAGAACCTGCAGTACAATGAATAGAAGTGACTAGATTGGAAATATTTGCCTTTGTCTTGATCTTAATAAGAAAACAAGTTCAATCTCTGGGTCGGGAAGATCCCTTGGAGTAGGAAATGGCAACCCACTCCAGTATTATCACCTGTAATATTCCATGGACAGAGGAGCCTGGCAGGTAAGAGGAGCCTAGCGGGCTATAGTCCATGGGGCTGCAGAGTTAGACAAGACTGATCACACACTGTGATGGCCTATGTGGGATCTCTCACCTCACCTCAATACATAATATAGTATTGGATTATAATATACTTTGCTATTCGCATCTATTGTTATGATTTATAATCCAGTTCCATTGTGATCAGAGAATATACTTTGCCGTTATATATACATAGTCCTGCATCCATGTCTCCATCCCTTCACATACTCTAGGCATCATTCCTGCCTTGTATTCCACTTGTGCCTCCCTTGTCTCCACACTCATTTGAAATCCACTGAGCCCCTCCCCTGCGCAAGGTATGCACCCTATGGGCTCCATACACAGTCCTCACAGTGTCCACTGGTCCATTTCTTTTCCTCCTCTCCCTGCTTGCATGCTAGAGTTCTCTGTAATCCCATCTAATTCTGTAAAACATGGCCCTTCCCATCTGTCCATCTGGTTCCACTCAGTCTTGCCTTGGAGGGGCAATAAGGGTGGTGCTCGGGTACACTGAGGTTATGGGAGTCTCAGTGGCGAATCCATTCTCGGGGCTAGAAATGCTAAATTTGGGCCCTCTGCTCAGGTTGAACTAGCCAAACGAGATATATTTGCTCTTCGTTCACGCAAGAGTTAAGTGTGAGTTATCTCCAAAATCTCTATGGTGTGCGGGCCTTGTGGGGTGGTCTATGTGGTGGACAGGGTACGAGAGATGTAATCAATGATGCTACAGTAATACAGAAGTTCCAGCAATGCCAATAGTGGTACTGGCAGTAAGACAAACAGAAAAATATAGTTGAAATACTTCCAGAGGGACTTCTATGTGGAGGGCAGGGTGTTTGTAGAGGTTTCCCACACACCCCGCCCACTACAGCTTCTTTTGGCCCATAATAGGGGAAAAGGGGGGAGGTCCAGAACACAGGCTAAACTTGGGCTTCCTTTTGTGTCTTTTGAAGCGACAGCTGTTTGCAGTTGTTGGCTTGCTGGTGGCAGGTCACTTCCCTTTTAGAAGTTCAGGGTTTGGACAGACCAAACGTTTGTTATTCGTGTAAACTTGAGCACTTTGTCCTTATCCTCGTCATTTCTCAGCTTCTTAATTTATGACATAGGGATGAAGATGGTAGCTATGTCATGACTGGTGCAGAGCGTTTGGTGTTAGGCTCTGAGCATACTAAAGGGGTGTGATGGTTTTTCCAGGGCATCCTGATTAGTTAGGGATAGAAATATGCTGAGCCACCAGGAAAGGGGTCTTCCCTGGTGGTGCTAGTGGTAAAGAACCAGCCTGCCAATGCAGGAGATGTAAGTAAGAGACTTGGATTTGATCCCTGGGTGGGGAAGATCCCCTGGAGGAGGAAATGGCAATCCACTTCAGTATTTTTGCCTGGAGAATTCCATGGACAGAGAAGCCTGACAGACTGCAGCCCATGGGGTCCCAAAAGAGTTGGACACGGGCTGAAGCGACTTTGCACACAGACATGTGCTAACAGAAATAACAACTATTAGCATTCTGCCCTTATGAGCTGGCACTATGCAAAGTGCTTTACTTTCTTCAGCTCATTTTCTCAGCCTAACACTGTACCAGGTGAGTACTATCATCATCTCCATTTTACCATTCCAAACTGGGTGGTGCATGAAATACTTCCAGGTGCTGGGCCTCTCTGCTGACGTCTGCCCCTTCCTGTGTCCACAGCCACTTGCTTGTGAGTCATCTGCTTTCCAAGTCCCTCTGGAATGTGGAGAGTTCTTGCTGCAGCTGTGAAGGGGGTGGCCTGGCTGTGGGGACGGCACAAGAAGATCCCCATGAATTACAAGGTCAGTCAGATCTAGTGGTACTACCATGATAACTAAGGCCACAGTAAATAGATCCCTCTCAGGCTGGATTCAGACCCACCACAGAGCAGTGTGTGGGTTTATACACACTGCATTTGTATGGCTTGTTTATATGGGTTATTTCACTTTCTGACCTCTCCTGGGCCCAGAAAATGGCACGGAACGCCCCCCTAAAATTATATCAATTAGTCCACTTTCTCATTTCCCATACCTAAACCTTCACAACTATATCAACAGTGATTTCTCCTGATTCAATTATATGGGATACACAGAGAAGCACCAGACTCCCTTCAAATTTATATACTTCTTTTTCTTGACTTACTCATTTAGTTAAAACTTTCAAATCACTATTAATAATATCTTCTAGGCATCTAAACTAGTCATTTGACCCCAGGTTCCTATTGTCACTGGGCTTCCCTGGTGGCTCAGATGGTAAAAGCCTGGTGGGCTACAGTCCATGGGGTCCCAAAGAGTTGGACACAACTGAGTGACTTCACTTTCTATTGTCACTACCAGACCATCCTGAGGTACCACAGATCCACACTGAATTCCCATAACCCAGAGCTTGGAGCCCTCAATATTTATACCAATTCTCATCTTAATGTACCCCTCAGGTACTCTGCTGGGCCAAGGGGCTGGATCTTCTCTGGTCTGCTCAGCTGGGTCTGTGCCCACTCTTTTGGCTTCTTTCCAGAAACCTGTTGTGCTCTCACAACATCTTTGTTCACATGGTGAGTTTATATATCAAAACAAACATTTGTTTTTTATATATACAAAAAACAAACATTTTTGTATCCTAGAAAAAAATCTGACTTAAATGCTTGTGGCCAGTCTACCACATTTAATTGGAAGATTCACATAGTGTTTTCATCCTTTAAAAATCTCCTCTGGATGCGTTATGTTCCCTTTCTCACTCCTGATTCTATATCGGTTTTAACTTTATTTTAATCAAGTTTGAGTGGTCTATAGACTCTTTCCTATTTCAGTGGTGTTTTGGTTTCATGTGTCAAGTATAATATATATTTTTAGAAAATGTCTCTTCATTCACCTTTCTCCTATTATTTGAAATCACTTTGTTGTTCTGTTTATAACTTCTTGAGGAAGACGCTTAGCTAGCAAATTTTTATTGTTCCCAACATATTCATTTAAGATTATAAATTTTGCTCTATATGTTCCTTTAAGCCCATAAGTTTTTTCTATAAACTTTTAAATCAAAGTATAACATTTATCCAGGAAAGTATACACATTTAAAAAGTATAGCTCAATGAATTTTAGAGCACAGCCTTGTAACCACCCCTGAGATCAAGAAGTTAAACATTCTCAGTGACCCAGTAGTGCCTTCCTCAGCTCCCTGTGGTGTGGACTTGTACTGCTTTGGAAGTCTGAAGAGTCATCTTCAGTTGTCACAAGACAAGGCAAGACTGAAGTCATTTGTCCAATAGAGGTGGGGAGATGAAACATCCTGCAGGGTGTGGGATAGATCTGCCCAACACAGAACTGTCCCACCCAAAATGCCGACAGCTCTACCACTGACAGACATGGGGGCAAACTCATCCTTGCTCCCTTTGCTGCCTTGGCCCCAGCCTGTGACCTGTTAGCTTACTCACACCCTCCGATTCCAGTTGCCTTTCATTCCTGGGTGTCTGTAGTTACCTGCCACATTTATCTGGCACCTGTGCCCTGTCCCGCCTGATGTGTCCATCTGGAAATGCCTTTTCCGGATCAGCCTGAAGGACACAATGCACCTTTCAAAACTTATACCCCTTCCACGGCTTTGCAGCATTTGGGGTCCACACTACTGACTATAAGCCTTTCGAGGATAGGAAATGTTTATTCTGCATTTTCTGTTTCCTCAAACACCCAGGAAAACCCTAGCTACATAAAGGAGTTCAAAAAAGGTTTGTTATATGAATACTCAATAGTATGGTGTTCATTATATGATTTTTTTTTAATTGGGAAGCTTTATTTAATACAGTGGGCATTTTGCCATGAGCATCTGCTGTACTGTTGTTCCTGCAAAATTATTTGATCCTTTATCCATTCTCTGGCTGATCAATCTGAAATAAAAACAGTTTTTGGCTGTTATCAATAAAGCTCCTCTGGACATTCTAGTACATGCTGTTTAGTGCACATACGTACACATTTCTGTTTGGTATATACATAGAAATCGAATGGCTGGACCATATGATAGATGTATTGTTAGCTCTTGAAGCAACTATTGATATTTTCCAAAGTGGCTATACCATTTTACATCCCCTGTAGTAGAGGAGGAGAATTTCCACTGTTCCACACCCTCACCAACACTCGGCAGCAAACACCTCCCTTTCTGTGACTGCATCTTTTAGATTTTTTTCACCATGTGCCTTGAGTCTCTTTCTTTTCATTGTTTTCCATTCTTTTAGCTCTCTGTAATTCAGTAATGATATTTTATATTTTCTATTGTCCATGCCTCACCTGTTTCCAGTTTGCTACTAAAACCTTCTGTTGATTTTTATTTATTTATTTATTGAAGGAAAATTGCTTTGTAGAATTTTGTTGTTTTCTGAATCAGCCATAGGTATACGTATATCCCCTCCCTTTTGAACCTCTCTCCCATCTCCTGCCCCATCCTACCCCTCTAGGTTGATACAGAGCCCCTGTTTGAGTTTCCTGAGCCATACAGCAAATTCCTGTTGGCTGTCTATTTTACATATGGTAATTAAGTTTACATGTTATTCTTTCCATACATCTCACCCTCTCCTCTCTTCTCCCCATGTCCATAAGTCTATTCTCTATGTCTGTTTCTCCATTGCTTCCCTGTAAATAAATTTTTCAGTACCATTTTTCTAGATTCCGTATATATGCATTAGAATATGATATTTATCTTTCTCTTCTGACTCACTTCATCCTGTATAATAGGTTCTAGGTTCATCCACTTCATCAGAACTGACTCAAATGTGTTCCATTTTATGGCTGAGTAATTTTCCATTGTGTATATGAACCACAACTTCTTTATCCATTCATCTGTCGATGGACATCTAAGTTGCTTCCATGTTCTAGCTATTGTTAATAGTGCTTCAATGAACAATGGGATACATGTGTGTTTTTCAGTATTGGTTTCCTCGAGGTATATGCCTAGAAGTGGGATTGCTGGGTCTTATGGTGGTTTTATTCCTAGTAAAACCTTCTGTTGTTTTCTTACTTTCACTTACTGTGATTTTTAGCTACAGACTTTCTGTATGTTTTTTTTTTTTTCATAAATTCCCATTATTTGGTGACTTTCTTCATTTTACCATATCTTAACTTGAATATGTTAATTTCTTGGTCTTTTTTAGAGCTTGTGCAATTTTCACTATGGAATGCTATCTCCAGCTGAAAGAAGTTGGTGATACCACCATAAAGGGTACTATATTAAAATCCAACTAAATGTTTATAGAGGATAAATAAAAGAAACTATATCAAGGAAACGATATTTTCCAAAATATTAGTTACAAGAGCTTAAAAAAGACTTCTAGAACTATATCCCCTTAATCCTAAATTATTAATCTTATTACTCCATCATTTGCATTTATATTATTGGAAATTTACTGTTTTTATCAAAGTATAGTTGATCTACAGTGTTGTGCTGGTTTGAGGTGTATAGCATAGTAAATCAGTTATATATTCTTTTTCAGATTCTTCTCCCTTACAGATTATTATAAAATTATTGAGTATAGCTCTAGGTGCTACACTGTACGTCCTTTGTTGTTGTTGTTTAGTAGCTACATTGTTTCTGAGTTTAGTGCAACAAGGTACCAAGAAGATAAAAGTGTGCTCTGAAAGGGCCATGTTGCCTGAGGCTGCTAGCTGTGGACCAGAGGAGGGGTTAGGGTGGAGGTGGAACTCCTGCAATGAAGAGACCCCAGAGTGCTTTGTTCCAAACAAGATAGAGGTTCCTTTTCCCTCTCATAAGATTCCAGGGTGAGTGATGGGCCCTCTGTGGGTGGAGGGTACTAGGGCAGCATTGCCACCCTCCTAGGGCACTGCCCTCATCTGTAGAATGGAAAGACTGGGCCATGGGCCCACCTGGGTCCCAGGGGAAAGGACAGAGGTCCTATTAGCAGGGAAGTGGCTAGAACTGGGCTCCTGGTACATGAGGGGACTGTGTCACACAAAGCACACTTCCAGTACAGCCTGTCAGCTCCCCAGGGGCAGAGGGTGACCCCTCATACCCAGCACAAGATCCAGCACTTGGCTCACTGATGAATGGCTCCAAGAGCCAATGCACAGAGGCTTCTCAAAAGTACTTTTCACACTTGGGTACCACTCAGGGTGGGGACCTGAGGAAGCGGGAGGTCGGGGGGGTGGGTGGGGGGCTTGCTGAAGCTCAGAAAAGAGTGCAAGAAGGGCCCAGGCAGGAGGAAACTCAGCCAGAATTTGGAGAAGTAAATTCCACTGAGAGGAATGTTGGTGGGGAACACAGGAAGGGCTGAAGTGGGACTGACTGGAGGACACTTTTCCTACAGGGTTTCCTGGACTGTATGGGGAGAGTAGTAGGGCTGGCTGACCCCTCAGAGAATGGGCCCTAAGAGGCCCTCTGAGTTCAGGGAGTGGAAGAAAGCACTACTACATCCTCAGCAGCAGAGAGGTTTCACAGTAACATGTAGGCCAAGGCTGAGCCTGCTGCTGGGGGCTGCCCAGGGTTCTCCCAGAGAAGCCCTTAAGCCCATCCCATCTTCCCAGCCAGCTATGCCAGGTGGCTGGGGCACTGGAAATTCTGGACTCTGCTTCCCCACGAAAAGGAGACCAAGTGTGATGGTGGCAGTGAGGGTGGTTGTGGTGGTGCATGGTTTGGGATCAGAACACTTGTCTTTCTGTTTATACAGGATGGAGGGAGGAGGTGAGAAGAGTAAGTGTCCAGAATCATTGTCATGTTTGAAGTAAGCATGGCTAGAAGCATGTGCTCTGTCTCACACAAAGAAAAGGGAGATGTTTCAGTCCTTCATACCTTTGGGAAACAGGGAAATGCTTTCTAGTGCCCTGGATACATTTCGATTCAGTGGTCCTCCAAGTAGGCCAGGATCATTGGTGAAGGTCACCCAGGCAGGCCACTTTCAACTGCAACCGCCTCATCTTTAGAATGTTGACAAGTTGCTTATCCTGTAGATGCAGGACTGCAGAGAGAGTGAAGTAAGATAGGAAACTTTGAAGCGTGGCAACAAGGAGCCAATACTGTACCCAGATAAGGAAATAGTCTCTGATAAAGTGAGCCTAATCAGATTGGAAAGATTCCATAAATATTATTGGTCTAAAACACTGTTCAAATTCCTAATGAACCCATACCCCCAAAGGACCAGTTAATTTTTTAAACCTTTCATTTAGAAATAATTTCAAACTGAGAGAGAATTTCTGTGAATAATACAGAGAATTCCTATAAGCCCTTCAGCCAGATTCAACAATTGGTAGTATTTTACCACATTTTCTTTGTGATTCTCCCTCCTTCCTTCCCTCCATCCTCTCTCTATATACACATTTATATATATAGGCATTATTTCCTTTTTATGAACCACTTTATAGTAGGCTGCAGACATGATGGCTCCTTGTTCCTGGATACTTCCCTGTGCATTTCCCAAGGACAAGTACATTCTCCTACATAACCACTGTCTTAGCTTGAGCTACCATAACAATACCATAGACTGGGAGACTCAAGCAACAGAAATGTGTTGTCATACAGTTCTGGAGACTAGAAGGAAGTCTAAGATCAAGGTTCTGGCTGATTCCATTTCTAACAAGGGCTTCCTTCTTGGTTTGTAGATGGTAGTATACTTTTTCCCCAAAACTTTAAACTTTTTTTTTTTTTTTTTTGCATTGGGATATAGCCAATTAACAATTTGTGGTAGTTTCAGGTGAACTGCAAAGGGATTCAGCCATATATATACATGTATCCATTCTCCCTCAAAGCCCCCTCCCATCGAGGCTGGCATATAACATTGAGCAGAATTCCATGTAGGTCTTTGTTAGTTATCCATTTTAAATAACGCAGTGTGTATATTTTAAATGGATAACCAACAGAAATCTTTTGTATAGCACATGGAACTCTGCTCAATATTATATGCCAGCCTGGAGGGGAGCAGGGTTTAGGGGAGAATGGATACATGTATAGGGATGGCTGAGTTCCTTCACTGTTCACCTGAAACTATCACAACATTGTTCATTGGCTATATCCCAATGCAAAATAAAAAGTTTAAAGTTTGGGGGAAAAACAGTAGACAGCCAGGAAGGAAGCCCTTGTTAGAAATGGAATCAGCCAGAACCTTGATCTTAGACTTCTGGTGTTAAAAAAAAAAAAATGAATTGAAGTCACTCAGTTGTGTCCAACTCTTTGCAATCCCATGGACTGTAGTCTAACCAGGTTTCTCTGTCCATAGAATTTTCCAGGCAAGAGTACTGGAGTGGATTGCCATTCCTTCTCCAGGGGATCTTCCTGACCCAGGGATCGAACCCAGGTCTCCTGGATTGAAGGCAGACACTTTACCCTCTGAGCCACCAGGGAAGCCCAAAGTAAATTTAAAAAATAAATAGAGCAGTGTATACTTGACCTTCCCAAAGGCACTAACTATCCCTTCCCCTGGCAACCATAAGTTTTTTTCTAAGTCTGTGAGTCTGTTTTTGTTTTGTAAGTTCGTTTGTATCATTTCTTCTTAGGTTCCACATATAAGTGATGTCACATGATATTCTCCTTCTCTGACTTCATTCAGTATGACACTCTGTAGGTCCATGTTGCTGCAAATGGCAATTCATTCTCTTTAATAACTGAGTAATATTCCATTGTTTATATGTACCATATCTTCTTTATTTACTCCTCTGTCAGTGGGCATTTAGGTTGCTTCCATGTCTTGGCTATTGTAAATACTGCTACAGTGAACATTGGGGTGCATGTATCCTTTTGGATCATGTTTTTTTTTCCAGATATATTCCCATGGGATTGCAGGGTCATATGGTAGCACTATTATTAGTTTTTTAGAGAACCTCCATACTGTTCTCCATAGTAGCTATACCAATTTACATTCCCACAAACAGTGTAAGAGGGGTGCCCTTCTCTCCACATCTTCTACAGCATTTGTTGTTTGTGGATTTTTTGATGATGGCCATTTTGACTGCTGTGAGGTGATATCTCATTGTAGTTTTAATTTGCATTTCTCTAATAACTAGTAGCAATGTTGAATGTCTTTCCATGTGCCTCTTGGCCATCTGTATGTCCTCTTTGGAGAAATGTCTATTCAGGTCTTCTGCCCATTTTATGAGTGGGTTGTTTGTTTTGATGCTATTAAGCATCATAAGCTGTTTGTAAATTTTGGAGACTAATCCCTTATAGGCCACATCATTTGCAAATATTTTATCCCAATCTGTAGTTTTTCATTGTTTATTGTTTCCTTTGCTGTGTAAAAGCTTTTAAGTAGGTCCCATTTATTTTTCCTTTTATTTCCATTATTCTAGGAGATGGATTGAAAAAGATGTTGCTGTGATTTGTCAGAAAGTGTTCTGCTATATTTTCCTCTAGGAATTTTATAGTGTCCTGTCTCACATTTAGGTCTTTAATCCATTTTGAGCTTATTTTTGTGTATAGAGTTAAGGAATGATCTAAAATAATTTTTTTACATGTGGCTGTCCCATTTGCCCAGCACCATTTGTTGAAGAGACTGCCTTTCCAACATTGTGTAGTCTTGCCTCCTTTGTCATAGATTAATTGACCATAGGTTTATAGACTTATTTCTGGGTTTTCTATCCTGCTGCATTATAGATGGCTGTCTTCTCATTGTTTCCTCAAATGGCCTTTCCTGGCTGGATGCACATAGACAGTGAGCATGAGCCTTCTGTGATATCTCTTCTTATAAGGACACTAATCCTATCAGATCAAGGCACCACCCTTAGTTCAGTTCAGTTCAGTCTCTCAGTTGTGTCTGACTCATTGCAACCCCGTGGACTTCAGCACACCAGGCCTCCCTGTCCATCACCAACTCCCGAGTTTACTCAAACTCATGCCCATTGAGTCGGTGATGCCATCCAACCATCTCATCCTCTCTCATCTCCTTCTCCTCCTGCCTTCAATCTTTCCCAGCATCAGGGTCTTTTCAAATGAGTCAGCTCTTTGCATCAGGTGGCCAAAGTATTAGAGTTTCAGCTTCAGCATCAGTCCTTCTAATGAATATTCAGGACTGATTTCCTTTAGGATGGACTGGTTGGATTCTCGAGTCTTCTCCAACACCACAGTTCAAAAGCATCAATTCTTTGGCACTCAGTTTTTTTATAGTCCAACTCTCACATCCATACATGACTACTGGAAAAACCATAGCCTTGACAAGACAGACCTTTGTTGGCAAAGTAATGTCTCTGCTTTTTAATACTCTGTCTGCTTCTGCTGGTGCTAAGTCGCTTCAGACGTGTACAACTCTGTGCGACCCCATAGACAGCAGCCCACTAGGCTCCTCTGTCCCTGGGATTCTCCAGGCAAGAATACTGAAGTGGGTTGCCATTTCCTTCTCCAATGCATGAAGGTGAAAAGTGAAAGTGAAGTTGCTCAGTTGTGCCCAACTCTTAGCAACCCCATGGGCTGCAGCCTACCAGGCTTCTCCGTCCATGGGATTTTCCAGGCAAGAGTACTGGAGTGGGATGCCATTGCCTTCTCCCAATACTCTGTCTAGGTTGGTCATAACTTTTCTTCCAAGGAGTAAGTGTCTTAATTTCATGGCTGCAGTCACCATCTGCAGTGATTTTGGAGCCCCCAAAAATAGTCTGCCACTGTTTACCCATCTTTTGCCATGAAGTGATGGAACCAGATGCCATGATCTTTGTTTTCTGAATGTTAAGTTTTAAGCCAATTTTTTCACTTTCCTCTTTCACTTTCATCAAAAGGCTCTTTAGTTCTTCACTTTCTGCCATAAGGGTGGTGTCATCTGCATATCTGAGGTTATTGCCCAGAAATCTTGATTCCAGCTTGTGCTTCTTCGAGCCCAGCATTTTTCATGATGTACTCTGCATATAAGTTAAATAAACAGGGTGACAATACACAGCCTTGACATATTCTTTTCCCAATTTGGAACCAGTCTGTTGTTCCATGTCCAGTTCTAACTGTTGCTTCCTGACCTGCATAGAGATTTCTCAGGAGGCAGGTCAGGTGGTCTGGTATTCCCATCTCTTTCAGAATTTTCCAAAGTTTATCGTGATCCACACAGTCAAAGGCTTTGGCATAGTCAATAAATCAGAAATAGATGTTTTTTCTGGAACTCTCTTGCTTTTTCCATGATCCAGCGGATGTTGGCAATTTGATCTCTGGTTCCTCTGCCTTTTCTAAAACCAGCTTGAACATCTGGAAGTTCACATTCATGCATTGTTGAAGCCTGGCTTGGAGAACTGAGCATTACTTTACTAGAGTGTGAGATGAATGCAGTTGTGCGGTAGTTTGAGCATTCTTTGGCATTGCCTTTCTTTGGGATTGAAATGAAAACTGACCTTTTCCAGTCCTGTGGCCACTTCTGAGTTTTCCAAATGTGCTGGCATATTGAGTGCAGCACTTTAACAGCATCATCTTTCAGGATTTGAAATAGCTCAACTGGAGTTCCATCACCTCCACTAGCTTTTGTTTGTAGTGATGCTTCCAAAGACCCACTTGACTTTGCATTCCAAGATGCTTGGCTCTAGGTGAGTGATCACACCATCGTGATCATCTGGGTCATGAAGATCCTTTTTGTACAGTTCCTCTGTGTATCCTTGCCACCTCTTCTTAATCTCTTCTGCTTCTGTTAGGTCCATACCATTTCTGTCCTTTATCGAGCCCATCTTTGCATGAAATGGTCCCTTGGTATCTCTAATTTTCTTGAAGAGATCTCTAGTCTTTCCCAATCTGTTGTTTTCCTCCATTTCTTTGCACTGGTCACTGAGGAAGGCTTTCTTATCTCTCCTTGCTATTCTTTGGAACTCCGCATTCAAATGCGTGTATCTTTCCTTTTCTCCTTTGCTTTTTGCTTCTCTTCTTTAATTAGCTATTTGTAAGGCCTCCTCAGAGAGCCATTTTGCTTTTTTGAATTTCTTTTTCTTGGGGATTGTCTTGATCCCTGTCTCCTGTACAATGTCATGAATCTCTGTTCATTGTTCATCAGGCAGTCTATAAGATCTAACCCCTTGAATCTATTTGTCACTTCCACTGTATAATTGTTAGGGATTTGATTTAGGTCATACCTGAATGATCTAGTGGTTTTCCTACTTTCTTCAATTTAAGTCTGAATTGGCGAATAAGGAGTTCATGATCTGAGCCACAGTCAGTTCCCAGTCTTGTTTTTACTGACTGTATAGAGCTTCTCCATCTTTGGCTGCAAAGAATATAATATAAATAAGTTTGATTTCGGTGTTGACCATCTGGTGATGTCCATGTGTAGAGTCTTCTCTTGTGTTGCTGAAAGAGAGTGTTTGCTATGAGCAGTGCATTCTCTTGGCAAAACTCTATTAGCCTTTTCCCTGCTTCATTCTGTATTCCAAGGCCAAATTTCCATGTTACTCCAGGTGTTTCTTGGCTTCCTACTTTTGCATTTCAGTCCCCTATAATGAAAAGGACATCTTTGGGGGGTATTAGTTCTGGAAGGTATTGTAGGTCTTCATAGAACAGTTCAACTTCAGCTTCTTCAGGATTACTGGTCAGGGCATAGACTTGGATTACCATGATATTGAATGGTTTACCTTGGAAACGAACAGAGATCATTCTGTCGTTTTTGAGATTACATCCAATACTGCATTTTGGACTCTTTTGTTGACCATGATGGCTACTCCATTTCTTCTAAAGGATTCCTGCCCACAGTAGTAGCTATAATGGTCATCTGAGTTAAATTCACCCATTCCAGTCATTTTAGTTTGCTGATTCCTAAAATGTCAATGTTCACTCTTGCCATCTCCTGTTTGACCACTTCCAGTTTGCCTTGATTCATGGACCTAACATTCCAGGTTCCTATGCAATATTGCTCTTAATAGCATCGGACCTTGTTTCTATCACCAGTCCCATCCACAGCTTGGTGTTGTTTTTGCTTTGGCTCCGTCTCTTCATTCTTTCTGCAATTATTTATCCACTGATCTCCAGTAGCGTAAGGGACACCTACCGACCTGGGGAGTTCATCTTTCAGTGTCCTATCTTTTGCCTTTTCATACTGTTCATGGGGTTCTCAAGGCAAGAATACTGAAGTGGTTTGCCATTCCGTTCTCCAGTGGACAACATTTTGTCAGAACTCTCCAACATGACCAGTCTGTCTTGGGTGGCCCTACAGGGCATGGCTTATAGTTTCATTGAGTTAGATAAGGCTGTGGCCCATGTGATTAGATTGGTTAGTTTTCTGTAATTGTGGTTTTCAGTCTGTCTGCCCTCTGATGGAGGATAAGAGGCTTATGGAAAGCTTCCTGATGGATAGACTGAGTGAGGGGGAAAATGGGTCTTGTTCTGATGGGTGGGGCCATGCTCAGTAAATCTTTAATCCAATTTTCTGTTGAAGGGTGCAGCTGTGTTCCCTCCCTGCTGTTTACTTGGGTTCAAACTATGGTGGACGTAATGAAGATAATGGTGACCTCCCTCAAAAGGTCCCATGCATGTACTGCTATATTCAATGCCCCCAGCCCTGTAGCAGGCCGCCACTGACCCACACCTCCACCGGAGACTCCTGGACACCCACAGGCAAGTCCATTACCGTCTCCTGTAGGGTCACTGCTCTTTTCTCCTGGGTCCTGGTGCACAAGGTTCTGTTGTGCCCTCCAAGAGTCTATTTCCCAGTCCTGTGTAAGTTCTGGCAGCTCTTTGGTGGGGTTAATGGTGACCCTCCTCCAAGAGGGCTTATGCCATACCCAAGTCTGCTGCACCCAGAGCCCCTGTCCCTGCGACAGAGCACCACCAACCCATACCTCCACAGGAGACATTCAAACACAATTCTGTCTCAGTCTTTGTGGGGTCCTGGATCCTCAGGGTTTGTTTGAGCCCTCTGAGCATCTCTGGCGGGGAATGGGGTTTGAATCTAAACGCGAATTCACCCCTTATACCATCTTGCTGGGGCTTCTCCTTTGCTCTTGGACGTGGGGTATGTCCTCACAGCCACTCCAACATATACTGTCTTGCTGGGGTTTCTCTGACCTTGGACATGTGGTATCTCCAAGGGTATCTCCTTGTATCACAAGGGTATCTCCACCATTATACTTCATTTAACCTTAATTACTTCCTCAGAAGGAATTCCCTGGTGACTCAGAAGGTAAAGAGTCTTCCTGCAGTGAGGGAGAACCAGGTTCGATCCCTGGGTCGGGAGGATCCCCTGGAGAAGGAAATGGCAACCTACTCCAGTATTCTTGCCTGCAAAGTCCCATGGACAGAGGAACCTGGCAGGCTACAGTCCATGGGGTTGCAAAGAGTTGGACATGACTGAAGCAACTTCACTTCACTTCACTTCACTTCTTCAGAGGCCCCACCTCCGTTTCAGTACTTTAAATATATCTTGCCATTCTTGTCTGGCCTGCAGAGCTTCTGCTGAAAGATTAGCTGTTAATTGTATGGAGTTTCCCTTGTATGTTACTTGTTGCTTTTCTCTTGCTGCTTTTAATATTCTTTCTTTCTGTTTAGTCTTTGTTAGTTTGATTAGTATTTGTCTTGGCATGTTTCTCCTTGGGTTTATGCTGTATGGGACTCTGTGCTTCTTGGACTTGATTGACTATTTCCTTTCCCATGTTGGGGAAATTTTTTAAATTTATTTTAATTGGAGGCTAATTACTTTACAACATTGTGGTGGTTTTTGCCATACGTTCACATGAATCAGCCATGGGTGTACATGTGTTCCCCATCCTGACTATCCCTCTCACCTCCCTCCCCATCCCATCCCTCAGGGTCATCCCAGTGCACCAGCCCTGAGCACCCTGTCTCATGCATCAAACCTGGACTGGCGATCTATTTCACATATGATAATATACGTATTTCAATGCTGTTCTCTCAAATCATCCCACCCTTGCCTTCTCCCAGAGTCCAAAAGTCTGTTCTTTACATATGTGTCTCTTTTGCTGTCTCGCATATAGGGTCATCATTACCATCCTCCTAAATTCCATATATATGCATTAATATACTGTATTGGTGTTTTTCTTTCTGACTTACTTCACTCTGTATAATAGGCTCCAGTTTCATCCACCTTGTTAGAACTGATTCAAATGCATTCTTTTTAATAGCTGAGTAATATTCCATTGTGTATATGAGCCACAGATTTCTTATGCATTATAATCTCTTCAAAAATTTTCTCAGATCCTTTCTTTTTCTCTTCTTCTTCTGGGACTCCTATAATTTGAATTTTAGTGCATTTTGTCTCATATGTCTTTGAGACTATCCTCATTTCTTTTCATTCTTGTTCCTTTATTCTGCTCTTTGGCAGCTATTTCTACCATTCTATCTTTCACCTCACTTATCCATTCTTCTGCCTTAAATATTCTGCCACTGATTCCTTATAGAGTATTTTTAATTTCAGTAGTTGTGTTGTTCATCTGTTTATTTCTTCTAGGTCCTTGTTAAATATGTTAATTGATTCTTGCATTTTCTCCATTCTATTTTCGAGGTTTTGGATCATGTTTAATATCAGTACTCTGAATTCTTTTTCAGGTAGTTTGCCTATTTCTTCTTTGTTTATTTGGTCTTGTGTGTTTCTAGCTTGTCCCTTCATTTGCACAATATTTCCCTGCCTTTTCATTTTTTTTAACTGATTGTGTTTGAGGTCTCCTTTTCCCAGTCTTCAGGGTCAAATTCCTTCTTCCTTTTGGTTTCTGTCCTTGGTGGGTAAGGTTGGTCCACTGGATTTTGTAGGCCTTGTGTTGGGTGTGACTTGTGCTTGCTTTCTGGTGGGAGGAGGTGAGGGGTTTTTTTTCCCTCTGCTGGGCGGGGTGTGTGAGGTTATAATCCTGTCTGCTCATGATTTGTTTTTGTGTTTTTGGTTTGGTTGTTGTTTGTTGTTTGGATGAGGCATCCTGCACAGGGTGCTGCTGGAAGTTGGGCAGTGCTGGGTCTTCTATACAAGTGGTTGCCTTTGTGGGTGTTCTCACTAATTAATACTTCCTAGGGTTAGGAGTTCACTGGCAGTCTAGGCTCTTGGAAGTAGCACTCCCACTCCACAGACTCAGGGCCCAGTCTCTGGCTGGGGAACTGAGATTCCACAAGTGGTTTGTTATAGCATTCTCTTCAGTTCAGTCACTCAGTCATGTCTGACTCTTTGCGACCCCATGAATCACAGCACGCCAGGCCTCCCTGTCCACCACCAGCTCCTGGAGTTCACTCAAACTCACATCCATCGAGTTGGTGATGCCATCCAGCCATCTCATCCTCTGTCGTCCGTCCCCTTCTCCTCCTGCCCCCAATCCCTCCCAACATCAGGGCCTTTTCCAATGAGTCAACTCTTCGCATGAGGTGGCCAAAGTACTGGAGTTTCAGCTTTATCATCAGTCCTTCCAGTGAACACCCAGGACTGATCTCCTTTAGAATGGACTGGTTGGATCTCCTTGCAGTCCAAGGGACTCTCAAGAGTCTTCTCTAACACCATAGTTCAGAAGCATCAATTCTTTGGTGCTCAGCTTTCTTCACAGTCCAACTCTCACATCCATACATGACTACTGGAAAAACCATAGCCTTGACTAGACGGACCTTTGTTGGCAAAGTAATGTCTCTGCTTTTCAATATGCTATCTAGGTTGGTCATAACTTTCCTTCCAAGGAGTAAACATCTTTTAATTTCATGGCTGCAATCACCATCTGCAGTGATTTTGGAGCCCCAAAAATAAAAGTCTGACACTGTTTCCACTGTTTCCCCATCTGTTTCCCATGAAGTGATGGGACCAGATGCCATGATTTTAGTTTTCTGAATGTTGAGCTTTAAGCCAACTTTTTCACTCTCCTCTTTCACTTTCATCAAGAGGCTTTTTAGTTCCTCTTCACTTTCTGTTATGGCATTGAAAGTGAAAACCAAGTTGATCAGTGGTGTCTGACTCTTTGTGATCCAATGGACTGTAGCCTACCAGGCTCCTCCCTCCATGGGATTCTCCAGGCAACCGTACTGGAGTGGGTTGCCATTTTCCTTCTCCAAAAACTAACATGAGCACAATGCATTGGCTGGGAATGCATTGGCCAGTTATGGCATTAAAGAGGATTAAAACAAACACAAGAAAAGAAAACAAGAAACAGAAGACTAATCCCAGACAAATGTTAAGTACAAATAAAATCAGGCAAATAATAACAAAAATAATGGAATACACACACACACACACACACACACATATAAACAAAATAAAAACAGTCCAGAAAAGAAAGTATAAGAGATTGACTCGGCAAGCAAAGGAAACCAAAAATGATATAAACCAGTTAAAAACAAAACTAACTAAAGCACAAACCAATAAATAAAACCAAAGGAAGGTGTCAGCTGGGGAATACAGCAATGAAAACAAAACATATGAACATGGTGACAAAAACAAAGAATATAAAAGCAAACTTTATTAAATAGAGTGTAGATTTACAAGATATATATATATATTAATAAGTACACCAGATAACAATAAGAAAAGCAAACAAAAGAATAAATATAAAAAAATAATAAATTTAAAACAACTTTTTAAAGAAAAAAACCCCACAGAACCACAGAAGGCCAATGCAGAGGCAGTATATAAAGGAAATAAAAAATGTGATTTAAAAAATTCTCAAAAGCTTAAATGAATTTAGTAGTACTAAAAAAAACCCAACAACTACAGCAAGAGGGAAAAAAAGAAAAAACTCCAGATGCAACTTCAGAACAAATCAAAATATAAAAATAATAATGTTTTCTTGGAATTCAGCTGTCAGCATCCTTTCCCTTGCTGTGAGTCACAGTCCACCTCACCTCCTTAGGATGCCCTCCAATACTGGGCTGGTCTCGGGACCTGCTCTGGGGGCAGCTCAGACTCTAGTTGGTCCTGTTCCTGAGTGTTCTTGCCTCCAATGTCCACAGCTTCCAGAGCTACTGTGTTTTCTTTTGTGGGAATTCTCACTGTCCTTTTATATATTCCATAGACATAGAGTCTGCCTAGTTGATACTGTGGATTTAATCTGCAGCTTGTACAGCTGGTGGGACAGTTTTGGGTCCTCTTCCTTAGCCACACTGCTTCTGGGCTTAAATTGTGGTTTTATGTGCACCTATGCTCTTTTTTTTGTACAGTTCTTCTGTGTATTCTTGCCACCTCTTCTTAATATCTTCTGCTTCTGTTAGGTCCACACCATCTCTGTCCTTTATTGTGCCCATCTTAGCATGAAATGTTCCTTTGGTATCTCTGATTTTCTTGAAGAGATCCCTAGTCTTTCCCATTCTGTTGTTTTCCTCTATTTCTTTGCATTGTACAAAAAAAGAGCTTCAAGACCCAGATAATCATGATGATGTGATCACTGACCTAGAGCCAGACATCTTGGAATGTGAAGTCAAATGGGCCTTAGAAAGCATCACTACGAACAAAGCTAGTGGAGGTGATGGAATTCCAGTGGAGCTATTCCAAGTCCTGAATGATGATGCTGTGAAAGTGCTACACTCAATATGCCAGCAAATTTGGAAAACTCAGCAGTGGCCACAAGATTGGAAAAGGTCAGTTTTCATCCCAATCCCAAAGAAAGGCAATGCCAAGGAGTGCTCAAACTACCGAACAATTGCACTCATCTCACACGCTAGTAAAGTAATGCTCAAAATTCTCCAAGCCAGGCTTCAGCAATATGTGAACCGTGAACTTCCTGATGTTCAAGCTGGTTTTAGAAAAGGCAGAGGAACCAGAGATCAAATTGTCAACATCCGCTGGATCATGGAAAAAGCAAGAGAGTTCCAGAAAAACATCTATTTCTGCTTTATTGACTATGCCAAAGCCTTTGACTGTGTGGATCACAATAAACTGTGGAAAATTCTGAAAGAGATGGGAATACCAGACCACCTGATCTGCCTCTTAAAAAATCTGTATGCAGGTCAGGAAGCAACAGTTAGAACTGGTCATGGAACAACAGACTGGTTCCAAATAGGAAAAGGACTACGTCAAGGCTGCATATTGTCACCATGTTTATTTAACTTATATGCAGAGTACATCATGAGAAATGCTGGACTGGAAGAAACACAAGTTGGAATCAAGATTGCCGGGAGAAATATCAATAACCTCAGATATGCAGATGACACCACTCTTATGGCAGAAAGTGAAGAGGGGCTAAAAAGCCTCTTGATGAAAGTGAAAGTGGAGAGTGAAAAGGTTGGCTTAAAGCTCAACATTCAGAAAACGAAGATCATGGCATCTGGTCCCATCACTGCATGGGAAATAGATGGGGAAACAGTGGAAACAGTGTCAGACTTTGTTTTTCTGGGCTCCAAAATCACTGCAGATGGTGACTGCAGCCATGAAATTAAAAGACGCTTGCTCCTTGGAAGGAAAGTTATGACCAACCTAGATAGCATATTCAAAAGCAGAGACATTACTTTACCAACAAAGGTTCGCCTAGTCAAGGCTATGGTCTTTCCTGTGGTCATGTATGGATGTGAGAGCTGGACTGTGAAGAAGGCTGAGCGCCGAAGAATTGATGCTTTTGAACTATGGTGTTGGAGAAGACTCTTGAGAGTCCCTTGGACTGCAAGGAGATCCAACCAGTCCATTCTGAAGGAGATCAATCCTGGAATTTCTTTAGAAGGAATGATGCTAAAGCTGAAACTCCAGTATTTTGGCCACCTCATGCGAAGAGTTGACTCATTGGAGAAGACTCTGATGCTGGGAGGAATTGAGGGCAGGAGGAGAAGGGGACGACAGAGGATGAGATGGCTGGATGGCATCACTGACTCGATGGATGCGAGTCTGGGTGACCTCCGGGAGCTGGTGATGGACAGGGAGGCCTGGCGTGCTGCGGTTTATGGGGTCGCAAAGAGTCGGACACGACTGAGCGACTGATCTGATCTGTGCACCTATGCATGTGAGTCATCTACAGGGGTTTGCTCCTGAGGCTGCCCTGAAAGACTTGAGTCAGCCCCAGTGAGGACTGGGTGTGGAGGTGGTGCAGCTGCTTGGACTGCAGGAGCTCTGGCAGCACCCGGTACTCAGGGGAGCCAGCAGCTAGGGCAGCAGGAAATATGGTGCTCTTAGGGTTTTTCTAGCCTCTGGCAGCTCTGTCCCAATGAGGATTGAGGATGGAGGTGGCATGGTTCCTTGGGTCACAGGGACCCTGGCTATACTGTGTATGGCAGGGGCACCAATGGTGCAGGAGATGTGCTGCTATTAGGTTTTTCTCTAGTCTCTAGCAGCTCTTTTACAGTGAGGACTGAGCATGAAAGTGGCACAGCTGCTTGGATCACAGAGTCCCTGGTGGCACCAAGTGTGCAGGCATATGGCCTGACTCAGCCAAAGGAACAATGGCCCTATTAATCTTTTCCTAGCTTCTAGCAGCTGGCAATCAGAGATCTTCTTTGGTCCTTCTCTGTTGCTTGGCCCATTCAGGCACTTTAAAGGCCCCATGGCTGGGGTCCTTCTCTATGATTTGGCATATCAGGCGCTTAAATGTCCACCCAGGCTGGGGTCCTTCTCTGTGGTCTGGTGCATCAGGCACTTAAAAGGCCACCCTGGCTGGGGTCCTTTCCTGTTGGTTGGCATATCAGGCATTTAAGGGCCGCCCTGGCTGAGGACGTTCGTTCCCTGTTACTCAATGTGTCAGGTGCTTAAGGTCTCTGCCCACCTCGTTGTGGTCCTTCTCTGTTGCTCAGTGTGTCGGGTGTTTAAAGGGTCTCCATGGTTGGAGTCCTTCTCTGTTGCTTGGAGGGACAGGCACTTAAATGGCCACCCTAGCTAGGGTCCTTCTCTATTGCTTCGTGTGTCAGGCACTTAAATGCCTACCCTGGCTGAGGTCCTTCTGTATTACTTCGCGTGTCAGGCACTTAAAGGGCCTCTGACTGGGGTCCTTCTCTGTTGCTCAGTTCACCAGGTGCTTAAATGTTCCCCCTGGCTCGAGTTCTTCACTGTTGCTTGGTGTGTATGGAGCTTAAATGGCCACATTCCCTGGGTTCCTTTTCTGTTGCTTGGTGCATCAGGCACTAAAGCCCGCCCCCGTCCCCCGCGCCTGCAACCAGGTTTGGGTCCTTCCCTACTGCTGTCCGTGTCAGAGACATAAGAGGCCCCCTGCTTGGGGTCCTTCTTTGTTGATTGGAACATCAAGCGATTAAATGGCCAAACTGGCTGGCATCCATCTCTTATTTTTCGTGTCAGTCACTTAAAGGGCCCCCCGACTGGAGGTCCTTCTCTGTTACTTGGCACATCAGCTACTTATTAGTGCCCCTAGCTGGGCTCCTTCTCTTTTGTTCAGTGCATCAGGCACTGAAATGGCCACCCATGTTGGGGTCCCTTTTTGTTGTTTGGTGCATCAGGCACTTAAAGGGCACACATGGTTGAATCCCTCTCTATTGCTCGATGTGTCAGATACTTAAATGGCCCCCACCTATTGTTGGGGGGGGTCCTTTTCTGTTGCTTGGCATGTCAGGCACTTAAAGGGTCCCCAACTGGGGTCCTTCACTGTTACTTGGCATGTCAGGCACTTAAAGGGGACCATTCCTGGAGTCCTTTTCTGTTTCTCTGCACATCAGGCACTTAAAGGGCCCCCTGCCTGGGGTCCTTTTGTGTTGCTTGGTATGACACTCCCTTAAATGCCCACCCTGGCTGGGGTCTTTCTCTGTTACTTCGCATATCAGGACTTTAAAGGGCCACCCTGGCTGAGGACATTTCCTATTGCTCAATGTGTCAGATGCTTAAGGGCTCCCCCACCCACCCCGTTGGGGTCCTTCTCTGTTGCTCAGTGTGTCAGATGTTTAAAGGGTCCCCATGGTTGGAGTCCATGTTTGGAGGGACAGGCACTTAAATCACCACCCTGACTGGGGTCCTTCTCTATTAGTTGCCATGTCAAGTACTTGTAAGTACCCCTGGCTGGGCTCCTCTTTTGCTTAGTGCATCAGGCGCTGAAATGGCCACCCATGTTGGGGTCCTTTTTTGTTGCTTGGTGCATCAGGCACTTAAAGGGCCCACCTGGTTGGGCCCCTCTCTATTGCTCTATGTGTCTGTGCTTAAATGGCCCCCCACCTGCAGTTGGGGGTTCCTTCTCTGTTGCTTGACATGTCAGGCACTTAAATGTACCCCTGCCTAGGGTCCTTTTATGTTGTTTGGCATGACAGGCTCTTAAATGGCCACCCTGCCTGGGGTCCTTCTCTGTGGCCTGGTGTGTCAGGCACTTAAACGGCCACCCTGGTTGGGGCCCTTTCCTGTTGCTTGGCATATCAGGCATTTAAAGGGCCGCCCTGGCTGAGGACATTCCCTGTTGCTCAATTTGTCAGGTGCTTAAGGGCCTCCCCAACCCGGTTGGGGTCCTTCTCTGTTGCTCAGTGTGTAAGGTGTTTAAAGGGTCCCCATGGTTGGAGTCCTTCTCTAATGCTTGGAGGGACAGGCACTTAAATCGCCACCCTGACTGGGGTCCTTTTCATTGGTTGCCATGTCAGGTACTTAAAAGGCCCCCTGTCTGTTGTTCTTCTCTGTTGCTAAGTGCATCAGGCACTTAAATGTCCACCCTAGGTAGGGTCCTTCTGTATTACATGGCGTGTCAGGCACTTAAAGGGCCTCTGACTGGGGTTCTTCTCTGTTCCTCAGTTCACCAGGTGCTTAAATGACTCCCTGGCTCGAGTTCTTCACTGTTGCTTGGTGTGTCTGGAGCTTAAATGGCCACATTCCCTTGGTTCCTTTTCTGTTGCTTGATGCATCAGGCACTAAAGCCCACCCCCGTCCCCCCGCCCCCACCCGGTTTGGGTCCTTCCCTACTGCTGTCCGTGTCAGAGGCATAAGGGGCTCCCCTGCTTGGGGTCCTTCTCTGTTGCTTGGAACATCAAGCGCTTAAATGGCCAAACTGGCTGGCATCCATCTCTTATTTTTCATGTCAGGCACTTAAAGGTCCCCCTGCCTGGGTTCCTTTTATGTTGCTTGGCATGACAGGCCCTTAAATGGCCACCCTGCCTGGGGTCCTTCTCTATTGCTGTGTCAGAAGGTTAAATGGTCACTCTGGCTGGGGACCTTCTCTGCTACTTGGTTGGGCAGGCACTTAAGGGTCCTCCTTGTTGGTTGTTCAGTCGCTAAGTCATGCCTGACTCTCTGCAACCCCATGGACTGCATCCTAACAGGCTCCTCTCTCCATGGGATTTCCCAGGCAAGAATAGTGGAGTGAGTTTCCTTTCCCTTCTCCATGTCCTGGTTGGGGTCCTTTTCTATTGGCACACCAGGCACTTAAGGGTCCCTCTGACTGGGGTCCTTCTCTGTTGCTCAGTGTGTCAGGTGCTTAAATGTCCACCCTGGCCGGGTTCCTTCTCTGTTGTCTGGCGTGTCATGTGCTTAAGGGACCCCTTCCCATTTGGGGGTCCTTCTCTGTTGCTCGGCACCTTAAGCACTTAATGGGCTATCCTGGCTGGGTTCCTTGTCTATTGCTTGTCATTTCAGGTGCTTAAATGTTCCCCCTGGCTGTGATCCTTTTCTGTTGCTTGGCATGTCAGGTGCTTAAAGGGCCACCCTTGCTAGGATCCTTCTGTGTTACTCTGTGCATCAGGTACTTAACGGACCATCCTCTCTGGGGTCTTTCTGTGTTGTTCAGCTGCTGGTGCTGGCATTTGGGGAGCGAGAAGCTACAGTGAATGTTCCACCCCCTGCATGTGACTCAGCAGTATTGCCTTGCCTCCAAGGCTGCCTGGCTTTCCTCCAGAAGCATTTCCCTCCATGATCTCCTCCCTCACACCCACTTGGGCCATCTACCCACAGTCAACAGCAGACCCCACCCTGAGATTGCTCTCCAATACCTATGCTCCAACTCCAAGCCACTGTGCTTTCTAAGGGACTTGCATTCCTGTCCAGCGTTATGTGTGGCTTGTGACAAGGATTGTTTGTGTGATTCTCATTCTATTCAGAACTGTCACAGATCAGCTGCTTCACTCTCAGCCTCAAATGCTTCTCTGTTCCAAACAATGCCCCAATGTGGGGATCTGATCCCTGCTTCAGTTCCTCTCACACACAGCCACCCCCTGCCAGGTGCAGGTCCAGTCCTGCTCACTCTCATCTTTTTCCCACCTTCTTCCTTCATCCTACCAAATTTTGCATGGGTCTGTATATTCTTTTCTGGCAACCAGGTACTTGTGCCCACTCTCAGATGGTGTTCTGCAATATCTTCTGTGTCTGAAAGTGTATTCGTGATGTATCCATGGAGAGAGATGTATTCCAGGTCCACCTACTCCTCCGCCATCTTGTTCTCCCTATTTCCCCACCTCCAAACACAACCACACCATGGGGTTACAGCTTCAACATATGAATTTGTTGAGGGACATAAACAGTCAGTTCGTAACAACCATGAAAACAATGCAATAGTTATTTTAAATCAGGAAATTTAACATCAGTATCATATATTATCTCATTTGTTTTCACCAATTCTGGTCCTGGATCCAATCTAGGACCACACGTTGCATTAATAGTCATGTCTTTTTTTGACACTATAAAACTCCTAGAGGAAAACATAGGCAGAACACTCTCTGACATAAATCACAGCAATATCATTTCAATCTATCTCCCAGAATAAATGATATAAAAACAAAAATAAAAATAAACAATTAGGACCTACTTAAACTCAAAAGCTTTTGCAGAGGAAAAGAAATAATAAAGTCCATCTACAGACTAGGAGTAAATATTTGCAAATATCTAACTGACAAAATTTACAAACAGTCCATGATACATAACAGCATCAAAACAACCCAATCAAAAAATGGGCAGAAGACCTAAATAGATATTTCTCCAAAGAAGGCATATAGATGGCCAAGAGGCACATGAAAAGATGTTCAACATTGCTAATTATTAGAGAAATGCAAGTCAAAACTATAATAAGATATCCCTTCACACCAGTCAAAATGGCTATCATCCAAAAATCTACAAACAATAAATGATGGAGAGAGTGTGGAGAGAAGGGAACCATCATACACTGTTGGTGGGAATGTAAATTGGTACAGCCACTATGGAAAACAGTGTGGAGGTCCCTTAAAAACTAAAAATAGAGTTTCCATACAACCCTGCAGTCCCATTGCTGGGCATGTATCTGGAGAAGAACATGATCTGAAAGGATACATGCACCCCAGTGTTAATAGCAGCACTGTTAACAGTAGGCAAGACATGGACACAATCTAAATGTCCATTGGCAGAGGAATGGATAAAGATGTGGTACATATATACAATAGAATGTTACTCAGCCATTAAAAAGAATGAAGTAATGTCATTTGCAGCAACATGAATGGACCCAGAGACTGTCACACTGAGTGAAGTTAGAGAAGGAGAAAATGACATCCCTTATATATGGAATCTAAAAAGTGATACAATTGAACTTATTTACAAAACAGAAACAGATTCACAGACTTAGAAAACAACCTTATGCTTGCCAGGGGAGGTCAAGCAGAAGCGATAGTTAGGGAGTTTTGGATGGACATGTACACACTGCTATATTTAAAATGGATAACCAACAAGGGCCTACATGGAACTATGCTCAATGTTATATGGCAGCCTGGATGAAAGGGGATTTCGGGGGAGAATGGATACATGTTTATGTATGGCTGAGTCCCTTTGCTGTTCGCCTAAAACTATCCCAACATTGTTTGGTAATTAGCTATGTCTCAGAACAAAATATAAAGTTTTTTTTAAGAGTTTTCAGGTCTGGTCAAGGGAAAAAAAATCTGTCCACAAAGTGGTAGAAGCACATAGCAGCTTTAAAATAATGCTTTGAAAGGGTACAGGCAAGAGGATGTCCTCATAGCTGAAGACCTTCCAGGTGTTGAGGTCCTTTAATGGACCAGAACCTGGTGGTCCAGAGTTGACGATAAGGAAGTAAAAGAGAGAGAGAGGCTGATATCCCCTGGTTTACGCAGAACCCAATAAAGCTCTTGGCACAGGGCTTGCATCGCTCACAAAGGCATCAGGTGCCCTCTCGCAGGGATGACGGCACAGTGCACCTTCTCGAGAGGGTCTTAGAAGCCTGGGCAGGAAAGTGAGCACAACAGGTTTCTACACTCCAGAGAATTAGCCAGAAAGAGAGAGAGAGAGAGAAAGACACGGGGACTCAAGCTCTGATGGAACAAAGGTGTTTAATTCAACATAATGTGGGTATATATACTGTCTTACAAGGTAGCTTTGTTCAGCAAAGATAAAGATCAAAATCCAGACTTACAAATTATCAAGGAAACATAAGGCAATCCATATCAAAGAGAGAGGGTCATAAATAATCACTTTTACCGTATGGTTCATAAAAAGGAAGAGGGTCGTAAATAGTTACTTATCACCGTATGGAAAAACTAAGGAAGGAAATGCATGTATTCCTCAGCCCCGGGAGCGGTTTGCCACTCCACTTAATTCCTGAATATTCAGGAATTAATAAGGAACAAAGGATTCATGACAGATCCAAAACAGCACACAGGAAGCCTCCTGTTAAATGCTTCCTGACATCCAGGAACCACGCCACTCAGAAAGGGAGAAGGACAAGGAAACTCCAGTGTGAGGGGGTATCTAAGAGGGGACTTATATGTCAAGGTAGAAAGTCTTTGTGTAAGCGCCCTAAGGAGCACAAGTGGTTTGGGATCTTTTATAGACCTAGGATTTATCTTTTCAAATGGCTAGCTAATGTTGCCTGTAATTTTGAGGAGTATACAAAGCAGGCAGGCTCTAAATGGCTAAAAGTCTGCTTATTGGAGCTATATTTAAAACAAATGCATGTGTAAAAATTTGAGTTTGGCACCAGCAACTTTTCAGCTAAGGGTATTGGCCTGCTGTGAAAAAGTAAACAATATAGGGCTAATATACTTGGGCCATCTTTGTCTTATTTATGTAACAGTTCATCCCCTGGTCCCATGTTGTTTTGTAACCTGAGTTGTATGTTAGTTTTTTTTTAAGATTTATTTATTTATGGTTGTGCTGGGTCTTTGTTGCAGTACACAGGCTTCTCGTTGCAGTGGCTTCTCTTGTTGTAGAACAAAGGCTGTAGGCATGTGGACTTCAGTAGTTGCAGCACAGGGGCTCAGTAATTGTGGTTCATGGGCCCTAGAACTGGCTTAGTAGTTGTGGTGCATGGGGCTTTGGTTGCTCTGCGGCATGTGGGAACTTCCCGGACCAGGGATTGAACTAGTGTCCTCTGCATTGGCAGGTGGATTCTCAACCACCAGGAAAGCCCCTGTATGTTATTTCTTAACACATGAGTTTGGAGTCAGTGCAAAGCATCCTCAAGACCCAGAATTCTATAAAGACACAAACAGATTTCAAAACCCCTTCAAAGCCAGTCTGCCAATTTAGTAGGGAAACCCAGGAGAATCAATCAGGAAAGAAGATTTTGATTTGTTCAATCTGTTTAGTCAGTACCATGATATTATGACCTCTATGGTGTGTATCCCTGACTTTCAGTAAAACTTGGTGTTATCTACTCACATGCAGAGAGATGTATTGGCAAGTATGCAGGACCCCACCCTCATCTTCAAACAAGCAACCAATAAGTAATTTAGGGCTATGTGGTTATCTCCATGGCTCCTAAACTATGGTAAGATTCAGTCAAGGGTTCCAGTTCATGGACAGCTAGTTTAATTTATGTGGACATAGCTCTCTCTGGTCTTTTCATTGTTATGCGATGTCCCAAATGTATACTGTTTCTACTGCCCCCAAAACCAGTGATCCTAGAGTGGTTAGTATAAGAGGGACTCTGTGGAAAGCTCATTTGTAGCGATGGAGAGTGGTGGCTAACATGATCTGTGGAGGCAAGTCCACGTGGAACTGGGGATGAGAGCAGCAAACTGCCTTTAAGAGCCAAAAATATTATTGAAGCAGATTAAAGCTTGAGGCATCTCCCAAACAGGGCTACCATTTGAATTAGATGTGTCTGAGGCTCTGGAAAGGATGGGTTGGGCACCATAGCAGAAACAACAAAAAGAGAGAGTACCCCTAGGATTCTGTTTCCAGCTCTGGAAGGGGCAGAAATCCAACATACCCCCATAGAACAACAGCTCCTAGCAGCATGCACAGCGCTTTTCCAGGTAGAGCCTCTTATAAAGGAACAGCATCATGAGAAAAACTCCCCTTCCTATCCAGAAGTGGATTGAGAGTATGTTCCATTGACCCACCTTGTCATGGCTTAACACCCCCACTTTGACTAAGTGGGATGCCTATTCACAGCAAAGAAGCACCCTGTCAGTCAGTCCACTCTCCTTAGATTGCAGGTGCTACTAGGCCACATAGAGTATGTAGATCCTCCAGATGCCCTCATCCCTATTCCTGTGGTAACCCCTGCAGCTTATAAAGTGGGAGTCGGGGAAATTCCAGCTGATGCCTAGTATACAGTTGCCTGGAAACAAGAAATAAGATTTTTTTTCCAGAGAAAAAATTTATTTTTTTTTTTCAAAAAGATACATGAATTATACTTTTAAACCTTTTTAAATTGAAGGATAATTGCTTTACAGAATTTTGTTTTCTGTCAAACATCAACAACAATCAGCCATAGGTACACCCATGTCCCCTCCCTCCCCATCCCACCCTTCTAGATTGTCACAGAGCCCCTGTTTGAGTTCCCCGAGTCATACAGCAAATTCCCATTGGTTATCTATTTTATGATTGGTGTCATTAAGTGGATATTAACATACATGATATTGGTTTAATTTGCTGGTGATATGAGGGCAATACAGTTGAGTATAGTAAAAATAGATTCCTTGGCCTTGACCCCAGACTAAATCATATGCTCCTTGGGAAGTGTTCAGTGGGCTGAACTCAGAGTAGTTCAGCTGGTGATCACTCATGATGCCTGGCCATTAGTCCTTTGCACTGACAACTGGGCTGTTCTAAAGGGGTTAACTCTATGACTTACACAATGGAAAGCTGAGGGGTAGATAATCATGAATAAGCCCTTGTGGAGTCAGGATATGTGAAGACATTTGGACTCACCTGCAAGAGCCTGAGTCCATGCTTACTGTCTTCCAGATCCTAGCTCGCAAGGCACTGACACTCCTTGGCAATCAGGAAGCTGATGCCCTAGCTCAGGTATGTGACCTAGTAACTGACCCTTCAGTAGATACAACTGATTGAGTGCATGCACAGGAAAAACCATTACCATAGCATCCAGGTGGAATGCCATATTGCCAAAGATGCTGGATTGCCCTTGAAATGCAGTGACTTGGTTAATGCAATAACAGCATGTCCTGTGTGTTCTACACAATGTCCAAGGCAGCTGTCAAAGGGGTCTGGGGCCATCCACTGGAGTTCCCAAGGGTGAGGGATTGGCAAGTTGATAATATTGACTCCCTCCCCCTGACAAAGGGTTTTAAAAATGCCTTTGTTTGTGTGGACACTGCGTCTGGCCTAACCCAAGCTTTCCTGTCACTGCACAAACCAGGCTGACACCATTAAGGGATTAGAGAAACTGAGTACCAAATAGATACCATCATCGACTAGACTAGTGATCAGGTGTCTCATTTCAAAGGTCACAATGTGAAAGACTGGGCAAAAGATCATGACACTGAATAGAGATTTCATCTCCTCTATAACAGGGCTGGTAGACAGCATGCAATGTTAAAGCAGCAGATTAAATTACTAACCAAAGGTAAAACCGCTTTGGCTGTGTAGAACAAAGTACTGCCCCAGGCTTCAGTAAATTTGAATGACCAACCAGTAGGGCCTGTAGCCCTATATGCCAGACTGGGGACCCCTGCCAAGATACCCAGCACTTCCCCTGGCCACCCTCTGTGTACAGGGGCTGGTTTGTGAAGCAACATCATCCTTGGGTGATGAGGAAAAGATATGTGGGATCTTATTACCTCTGAAATGCTAAACATATTCAGGAGTGAAATGTTCTCATCCTTTTTAAACCCTGGAGTGGGTATTTGTTTTCTCACCTTTCAAGGGAAATGGGCAGCCTTTGCCAAGATAAAATTGAGCAGCTTTGTTGTGTAGCCACTGAAACTGCCCCTTCCTCAGTCTTCAGGGGGCCCCAAGCTCAAGCAGGTGCCTTAAATCCTGAATCATGTCCTCTTATCAGGGTATCAAGTTACCAAACCAGACTTAATCTTCATGTTTGGGAAAGAAGAGCACAAAGAAAAATCTAAAATTGCATAGGTGAATGAGAACTAGAAAGATTGGTGATAATGGATGGTGGATGGAAGATTCCTAATGAGAAAGGAGGTTCCTTTGACATGCCAAACACGCCAACAGTATTCCTCAAAAGAAAAGAGGTAGGACGTGGATAGGAGTTCCTTAGATTAAATGACCTCTCCATGCATCTTCCCCTACTCTTTGCCTAGCTTTGAGAAAGAACCCTGGGACTTCCCTGGTGGTCCAGTGGTTAAGAGTCCATCTTCCAATGCAGGGGACTCAGGTTCAATCCCTGGTTGGGGAATTAAGATCTCTCATGCTGTGGGGCAACTAAGCCTTCATGCCACAACTATGTAGCCTGTGCGCTCTGGAGCATATGTGCTGCAACAAAGACCCAGTGGAACCAAAGTTTTAAAAATAATATAAAATCAACATATAAAAAGAAAAAAGAATGCTGACTGCCTGCCATGTCTTCAGGATGTTATCCTTGCCTCCTCAGGCTGAAACGAACTTTTCTCGATCATTCTCCCCTTCCCTGGCCTTTTTACTTTCCCTCTCTCCAGTTGTCATCAATTCCTTTCCTTACACAGACACTTAAAGAGCTGTCCTTACCTTTGTGACTTTCATTTCTTCTACTTCTCTCACCCTTGTGAGGAACCTCAGGTGTTTTTCTCCCTGTGTTTTAGTCAGATTCCACCCCATCCAAATTTAAACTTTCAAGGACTTCCATTATATGGCCCCATTGCTTGTTTCTCTCTGTTCCCCAAAATTGAAACTGTGGTGTCAGTTTTCTAGTTGTTTGCTGCCAGTACAAAGATAAACACTTTCTGTAATTTCAGCTTATATTTAGCAAGTTTGCTCAATTCACTTATTCAGAATGTACCTGTAGGTCCTTTGGGATTTTCTGTGTCTACATGTCATCTGCAGACACAGTTTTATTTATTCCTTTTCAGTCATTACTCCTTTTTTCTTGCTTTATTTCACTGCCCAAGGCCTCCAGTACATTGTTGAATAGGAGTGAGCACAGCAGGTATCTTGTCTCAAGACAAGTTTTTACCATATCACCATTAAGTCTTTGTGGTTTCTTTTAATGCACCCTTTATCAGACTTAAGGAAGTTCTCTTCTAGTCCTAGTTTGTTAATTTATATTTGGAAAGGGTGTTGAGTTTTATGAGATCCTTTCTCTACATCTATAGAGGTCATTATATTTTTCTCCTTTATTAATTACATTATCAACTTTACTATCAGTTTTTTCATAATTCCTTGATGTTTATATTAATTAAATCTGTAGTGATATCCACTATATCATTTCTGATTTGAAAATTTGTTTTCCTTTTATTTTCTCCCTTGATTAGCCCAGGGTTTCTCACTTTATTAATCTTTTCAAAGAATTTGATTTTCTTTATTGCTTCATCACTTCTGAAGGACAAGAAAACAAATGTGATGGAGGAAGCTCCTAAGAAGTGTTAAGCATAGGTGGTAAGTACACTAGGAGCTTGAAATATGAGCAGATGTGTGAAGTCCAGGTGATGACTAAGCAAGCAGCCTTTGAGATACAGGCAGAATTCCTAAGATGTGTTAAATATAGTCAGCAAGTAAGTTAATAGCTTGTAGGATGCATTAAGGAGAAATGAAATCTACTATGGAAGAAACAAGAGTTATTGAAATATAGGAATGTGGATATCAAGTCAATTTGGGGAAGGTGTCAGGGATACGTCAGAGGGCCTTGCCCTCTCTGCATGTTGTTGACATGGAGGAACTGTTCATTGCTCCCATCCCATATACCTGTGGTCACCAATGGGGGACCTGGGGAAGCTTCTGAGACCACCTCCCACTTCTTCCCCTCAGTTCTCATCAACACGAGCTTCTGCATCACTGAGACTCTGAGACCCTACAACCCAACTCCACAGATCCCCCTCACTCACCACACATACCACCTGGCACTCGCCTGGTCTGGTGGTCTGCCACACGTTGCCCACCCACACTCTTCCTCTATGCACTTACTAAACACTCTGCCCCATTTTGCCATGAGCCTGACTGCTTTTCACTCTGCCCCATTCACCACTGTCACACCCACTGTGCCTCATATTATTCCCAATTTACTCCACTTGGTCCACATTTCCAATATCCACCCTGTGTCTGCTCAAACTGTTCACTCCCATTCTCCCTGGCATTGCTTACATTCAACTGTTTCTTCTCCAGTAACTCACTCTATTGGCTACTTCCATTTCTCTCTGCCCTGCCCTGTTTACCCCGACTCTGCCCCTCATCGACCCATTCCCATACTCAGCCCTTCACCGTCTTTCCCCCAATTCCATTCCATTTATCCACATTCTGCTGTTCATGCCCACTCCTTTGCCTCTGGGTCCCTGCCTCACTCACCTCTGATTACCTACACGGCCCATCACATCAGATTGCCACCTGGGCTCCAGGAAGCAGGAGCCCAAAATCAACCTGAAGTGGCAAGACCTGACCACCCCTCCCCATCCCACTTAAGGGTGACCTTTGATGGGCCAGAAACCCCAGGAATATTTTTCTATCAGCAGAAGGATGAAGTTCCTTTTGTTTTTTTTTAATTTTATTGAAGTATAATTGATTTACAATATTGTGTTAATTTCTGCATAGCTAAGTGCTACATATTCTTTTTCATATTCTTTTCAGTCATGGTTTATTACAGGATATTGAATATCGTTCCCTGTGCTATAAAGTTGGACCTTGTTGTTTACCCATGCTAAATGTAATAGTTTGCTTCTACTAACCCCAAACTCCCAGTCAGTCCCTCCCCTCCTTCTCCTTGGCAACCCCAAGTCTGTTCTCTGTGTCTGTGAGTCTGTTTTGTATGTGCGTGCTCAGTTGTGTCCAACTCTGCAACCCAAGGGATTGCAGCCCACCAGGTTCCTCTGTCCATGGGATTTCCCAGGCAAGAATACTGGAGTGGGTTGCCATTTCCTACTCTAGGGGATCTTCCCAACCCAGGGATCAAACCTGTGTCTCCTGCACTGGCAGGTAGATTCTTTATCATTGAGCCACCTGGGAAGCCCTACGCTCCACCTTAAGCATATCTATATTTAAATGTTATGAAATCCTCTATCTGGAATCTGACTTCCTTTGAACAGTAACAGAACAAAACATGTTGTTTAAAGTTATTTTTTGAGAAGGCAGTACCTCCACATAGTATAATTTTCAAAAGTTATCTCACTCCCAGTTCTTTCCCTCAAGCCACCCACTTCTCCATCCCTTTCCCAGAGGTAATCAGGGTTCCCAGATTCTTGTGTATCTTTCCAGAGATAGTTTATGCATATACACTCAACTATGTATTTACCATTTATTCTTTTTATATACAAATGGCAGCACAGTATTCTCACTATCCTGCACCTTGCTTTTCTCACCCAATAATGTATGTTGGATATCATCCCACATCACTATACAAATGGTGTCCAAGTTTTCTTTATTCTTTTTTGTCTACCCGAAGAGTTGCTGTGTGAACATTTCAGGGTTTCACGAGCCATGTGGAAATCTTCCAACCTTTTGTTTTCACAAACAGTACATCACTGAATACCTCTATATGTCCATCTTTTGGTACATGCATGAGTATATACAGTCCTAGAAGTGGAACTGCTGGCTCAAAAGCCATGTGTGTTTTTGGTTTTGATTCTTTGGAATCATTTGTCCTTGAGTAAGTTTTCCTGGACTTGCTGTTTGCTGGAAGTTCATGTAGGGGAAGAAAAAGGGGCCATGTTCTAGGCAGATCAGAGCTTTTCCAACTGGAATTTTTTTTTTTTTTCCCATTTGGTAGTTCTTTCAGACTTCTCCAGAGTCAGTAAAGAGGGGCAGCTGTTGGGTTCTTCACAAGAACACTCCCTTCTCTTTCCCCAACCCCTACCAACTGCTCCTCTCACAAGTATAGACTACTTTCTGCAAATATGGCTTGTCTGAGCACTTCCTTGTTGAGGCCCCTGCCTGTCTCTCCTGAGACTTCCATATGGGTTGAGGAAACGTCCCACCTGTCCATGCTCTGTTACCGCTGTTATGTATCTATACAGTCTTGCACTTAGGGAATAGCCTAAAACTTGGCTAAGAGTCCTTACCAGTGCTATCTCACATCTGCAGCCTTGACCACTCCTCTCTAGCCTCTGAAATCTCCTTGCACTGGTGCTTGACTTCCTCTGCCTCTGGCTGCCCTCTTATCTGTTTTCAGCTATTTCCTAATTTTGTCAGATACAAAGTCCTTCCTTTTTTCCTTGTAGCTTCTGGGTGAAGACTGAGATGAAAAGGAAAAAAAAAGGCTGACTTTACTCCTTATATTTAAACCAGAAGTCAGAATATACTTTTTAAATGTTTAATTAAATGGACAAAAATGTCCTTCAATGAACACAAATGCACCATCAACTTTCTAATGTGCAATGAACTTGGACTTCCAAGAATGGCCTTTCCCATGGGCTTTCTTTCCTGTATGGGTTCTCTGATGTACAATAAGATTTGATTTTTTGAGTAAAGGCTTTCCCACATTCTGCACACTTATAGGGTTTCTCTCCAGTATGAGTTCTCTGATGAACAGTGAATGTTGATTTTTCTCTGAAGGCTTTGCCACACTCAGTGCATGCATAGGGTTTCTCTCCTGTGTGTGTTCGCTGATGTATTATGAGCTGTGACTTCTGGCTGAAAGCTTTCCAACATACAGGACATTCATAGGGTTTCTCTCCTGTATGAATTCGCTGATGTATAATGAGCTTCGACTTTTCTCTGAAGGCTTTGCCACATTCATTGCATTTATAGGGTTTTTCTTCTGTATGTGTTCTTTGATGTATAATGAGATAAGATTTCTGGGAAAATGCTTTTTCGCATTCATTGCATTCATAGGGCTTCTCTCCTGTATGACCTCTCTGGTGTAGCATGAGATAGGATTTCTGAGAGAATGCTTTCTCACATTCATTACATTCAAAGGGTTTCTCTCCTGAATGAGTTCTTTGATGTACACCAAGGTTTGACTTTTGGGTGAAGGTTTTCCCACACACATCACATTCATAAGGTTTCTCCCCTGTATGAGTTCGCTGATGCACAATGAGGGTTGACTTCTCGTTGAAAGACTTCCCACATTCCATACATTTATGAGGTTTCTCTCCCGTATGAGTTCGCTGATGTATAATGAGAGTTGACTTATCACTGAAAGTTTTCTTACACTCATTACATTCATGAGGTTTCTTTCCTGTATGAGTACTATGATGTATAATTAGATCAAGCTTCTGTATGAAAGATTCCCCACATTTGGTGCATTCGTAAGTTTTTTCTCCTGTGTGGGTTTTCTGATGAACAATGAGGTTTGACTTCTGAGTGAAGGCTTTTCCACATTCATTACATTCATAAGGTTTCTCTCCTGTATGAGTCCTGTAATGTATAATGACAGTAGATTTTTCTCTGAAAGCTTTTCCACATTCTGGACACTCAAAGGGTCGCTCTCCTGTATGAGTTCTCAAGTGTATAATGAGCTGAGATTTTTGGCTAAAAGCTTTTCCACATTCTGTGCATCCAAAGGGTTTCTCTCCTGTATGAGTTCTCCAATGTACAATGAGGTGTGACTTCTTGCTGAAAGTTTTCCTACAGGCAGTACATTCAAAGGGTTTCTCTCCATTTTTAATTCTCTGATGTAGACTAAGACCCTTCTTTTGCCTGAGGGTCTTCCCACACTCTTTATATCCATAAGGTTTCACTCTGGGAGTTGTTTTCTCATACTCAGTATGGAAAAATAATTTTGCACATCCATTATCATATTTATTTCCCACAGAACTTCTACTATATAAGTCTAAATTATCAACCATATTATATCCAAATGATTCATATTTATGGGGCCTTTGTATTGAAGCAAAAAGGTTTGTACTCAGATAAAGTATGTTTCCAAGTTCATTATAGTCAAAGCAACTCTTACTGGTAATTGTTTTCTTGTCAGGGAATCCAACTTGCATCAAATATTTATCTTGGTCATCCTGATGCTGTCTCTCAATCTGTTCATCAACCTGGCAGGCTTCTTCTAGAAAGAAGTACAATAAACCACCTTTATACTTTGACATTATGGAATGGACCTTCTTTAGAAATGTTTTCCCATACGAAAGCTGATACTGATATGTCATTTTATCAGAGTTCCTGGAGAGAGAATCTTGACCATCAAATCCTGTTCTTTTACTTAACTCCCACTTGCTAGCCTTTTTCTTACCAAGAACAATCTTATCCTAACACTTCAGTGTTTTTTATTTCTACTTTTATATCACTCTGGGGACCTTATCACCCTTTATCTTCATTTATCATATGAACTCTTTTAACTATTCCTGATATACTGTTGCTGTTAAGTCGCTTCAGTCGTGTCCGACTCTGCAACCCCATAGACAGCAGCCCACCAGGCTCCCCCGTCCCTGGGATTCTCCAGGCAAGAACACTGGAGTGGGTTGCCATTTCCTTCTCCAATGCATGAAGGGAAAAGTGAAAGTGAAGTCGCTCAGTCGTATCTGACTCTTAGTGACCCCATGGACTGCAGCCTACCAGGCTCCTCTGTCCATGGGAGTTTTCAGGCAAGAGTACTGGAGTGGGTTGCCATTGCCTTTTCCTCCTGATATACTACTTCCACCTAGATAGAAATGCAACACTGCGACTCATGGACTCAAATCTTCCAACAATCCTGAAATCCACATTTTCAGTAAAATGTGAGAGAAAGACCCAAAATAATTAACCTTACAAAAACAAAGAAACCTAAAGATCTTTGCTGAATTGGGATTTTTGCATTCATCCTAATGATCTTTGCATTCATCCAAGTTTGCATTCACAGTTCTTCAATACCAACTTCTACTTTTGCCTTTATTATTTCCACTAAAGATTACATCTATTATTAATCCAAATCCTTCCTCATGTTTCATCACCCACATAGCCCAATCTTTCATGTTTTGCTATATTCATAATCTAGATAAATTTCAAGAAGCAGTTTAGTCTTTTCAAAAAAGCTTACTCTGATCTTCTTATATAACTTTAACTTTCATTAACTTCTAAAGTAGTTATCTGTACCACTCATTTAGACAGTTGAAAGCACAAAGCCTTGCTTTTAATATATCATCAATTACAAGATGCATATTACTCCACATTTTAATACCACTGAATCCAGATTCACCTTACAACCAATGACATGTCATTAATTGGTAGCAAATTTTCTTTCTCAGTGGTGTGTTTTAAAATCAATGGTGTCTTGGTCAGTAAATACTTTTTGCACATATATTAAATTTTTATTTTTTGTAGTTTAATTTTCTTCTCACCTCTTCCTAAAATTTTATATGAAAAATTTCAAACATACAGAAGAGTTGAAAGAAGAGTACAGTAAATACTCATATTACCACTTAGATTTAACAGCAACATTTAAGAGTAATACTGGATTTTAAAATGGATCATGCAGCTGTGGCTTATCTTCCTATGACTTCCTTTCTTTCTATAGTAAAGCACTAGTTCTTAACTGGGTGTGAACATCATAAAGAAAAGTTTTTACAAAATATATTTGATGGGACCCAAGCTCTGCCAAGGATCTGCTGAATCTGGACCTCCTTAGGTGTTAAGAAGCAACACAGCACATGTGGCTAGGACTGTAAGTTCTCTAGCCCAGGATCAAATCCTGGATCAGACTTTAACATGTTCTGTGATCTTAGGCATATAAATCCCACGGATAGAGAAGTGTGGTAGGCTACAGTCTATGGGGTCACAAAGAGTCGGACATGACTGAGCAACTTCACTTCACATCTGGAAAATAGGTATTATAACAGTATCCACCAAAATGTATGTCTATAGGATTAAATTAATTACAATAGGGCATGTATAGCACTTCAAATGTTTACTAGAACAACTACTATCATAATAATAGCTACTACCATTATGATTAAGAATTATTATACTATAAAAAGAAATAAGGACTGTCTCAGGATATTTAATATGTTCTTGAATTAAATGAAAAAAGATGAATAAAAATATGCACAGTAGACTACCATTTTTCCATGGAGGAAACAAGTATTAAGTATATATTTAAAATAATATAAGCTCATTCTGTAAAAAACAGTAGGATAAACTTTTAAATTTTAATAAATGGTTACCTATGGGTCAGACACGACTGATCGACTTCATTTTCACTTTTCACTTTCATGCATTGGAGAAGGAAATGGCAACCCACTCCAGTGTTCTTGCCTGGAGAATCCCAGGGACGGAGGAGCCTGGTGGGCTGCCGTCTATGGGATCGCACAGAGTCGGACACGACTGAAGCGACTTAGCAGTAGCAGCAGCATGGGGTAAGGAAAGGAAAGAGTAGGATGGAGAGGGAAAGGGGCTGGATTTCTTTGAATATACATTGTTTTCTAGATTTGATTTTGGAATCAAGTAAATATTTTACAAATATTTTATATAATCATAAAGCAAAACTGAAAATAAAAGGATTACCTAATAGTAATAAGTATCAACTCATTCTGTATTTCCTAACAACCATGCTAAAAATTCTTGATTCTCACTGGCACCAACATAATGAGCTCAATTGAATCAACCCACTGTACACATTCAGCAGTCTCAGAATAATACTAACAATACTACCATCAGATGTAAAATTAATTTAAAAAATTTTAAGCCCAGAATTTGATTTTGAAATATACATTTGAATACACGATGTATTTTTTCTTAAAAAATCTTTTACATAGTTCCTAGCTATGTCAATTTAATAAAAAGCCTAGAAAACAATTCTCTACCATCCAAACTGTGGTCATGAAACATTACCACTAAAAAGAACCAAAGCTCCTTGGAGAAATGGCTGATTTCAGGGCAGGTACAGGAAATACATAATACGAGCCTGGAATATCTTGTAACAACAGAAAGAAAACTACCAAAGACTCAGGACCCAACTTAAAGGGGAATCCACTGGCCAGAGATGGAGCAGTTTGATTTATAATAAGGCAGTGGATCAAAACATAAAAGTGTTTAAATCCATAAGTCCATAAATGATACTCAAAAAAGACATATTAGGCACCTTTGAATGATGCAACAAAACCAACTCATTTTGAAAACTGGTAAATAAATGGAAAAATATATGTAACTCATATATAATCAAATACAGTTGACCCTTTAACAAGACAGGGTTTGGGGGCACTGACCCTCTGCACAGTTGAAAATCCAATTATAACTTATTGGCCCTCCATACAGGCAGTTCCTCCTCCAAGTCTGTGGTCCCAGATCTGTGAATTCAATCAACCATAGATTGTTTAGCACGGTACTATTAGCATTGAAAAAGGCATAAAAATGGACCTGCATGCTTCAAACCCATGTTGTTCAAGGGTCAACTGTAACAGATGGAGGGCAGTCCCTCTTTATGTAAGTATGCCAGCTAATCAACAAAGAAGGAAAGTCCTTAAAAGTGCCAACTTACAAATGTAGAACGAATGATAGAAAATGCATAGTTTTCCCAACCATCTTAGTAATTAAGTAAGCACCCTACATATGAACCTTCAAGTTTCGAACTTTCAAAAGATGCAAATGTGCGTTCACATGTCCATTCACGTAAGTCAGGGTAGTACCATATAGCTGATTGTGTTAGTTGGGTACCGAGGCTAACTTTGTTGGACTTATGAACAAATTGGACTTACAAATGCACTCTCAGAAAGGAACCTGTTCATATGTAGGGGACTCACTGTAATTGATTCAGGCAAGAATCATCAGTGAACATTAAAACCACTGGGTAAAAAAATTTTGAGGAACAGGATGTTCAGAGTTTGGCAGTTCCACAAAATGTTAAAGTTATCACACAGTCTAACAATTCCACTATGTATGTACTCACAAAAAATGAAAATGTACATTTCAAAACTTCTGCATGAATATTCATAACAGCATTATATTTAATACAGAAAAAGTGAAAATAACCTAAATGCCCATCAACGGATGAATGGATAAACAAAATGTGGAATATCCATACAATGAAATATCATTCCACCATAAAAAGGGATGACACACACTACAATATGAATGAACCTTGAAACATACAAATGAAAGAAAATGGACATAAAATTCCACCTTTTGTATGGTTCTATTTATATGAAATGTCCAGAATAGGCAAAACTAGAGATAGAAAGTAGATTAGTGCTTGCCAGAGGATGGGGGCTGGGGAATGGAGAATGACTGATAAGGGACAGGAGTTTCTTTGAGGGGTGATAATAATGTTATAGAAGTAGATAGTGGGGTTAGATAGAATATTCTGTGAACATACTAAAAATCACTGAGTTTTTGAGTTTCACTTCAAAAGCATGAATTTTATTGTATGTGTATTATATCTTAATAAAGATATTTTAAAAGAGAATCAAGATGCTTTAGGAGACTGAATCTGATAGGAATATCTAAACTGGATAGAATGAGGTAATCCAATCCAGAATTAGACCACTAGTGCCTAGGCCTGTGACTAATGTGGGCCTGGCTTCTGATGAGCAGTGGGAAATGAGAACAACAGAAGAGGCAGGGCTTGGGGCCAGGGGGCTGGCACTTATAAGACACCTGTATTACAGGGAAATGGGACTGTGCAGAAACTTATGGGTGAGCACCAACTTAAGGAGAGTGGCCTGGTGGGTGTAGAACAGGGGAGAAGGTGTTAGTCTTAGGTGTTGATATCCCTGTCCTCCATAAACCATCCCTGAGATATTCTTGAAAGTCATTTCACAGACCCTCACTCCTGACTTCCGGAGAAGGCAATAGCACCCCACTCCAGTACTCTTGCCTGGAAAATCCCATGGACGGTGGAGCCTGGTAGGCTGCAGTCCATAGGGTTGCTAAGAGTCGGACACGACTGAAGCGACTTAGCAGCAGCAGCAGCACCCCTGACTGACAAGCTGGGATCTCCTGCCCCCATAGCCTGGGTCAATGCCACTTACCTGGAAAGCTCCAAATTGGAATTTTTCCTTCTGGCAGGCATTGCTCTTCCACCTCCAATTTGAGGATAAGATCTGGTTTGGTAACATGATGACCTGCTAATGAGAAATGAAAGCAATACCTCCTTGGTCTTCAGAGATTCTGAGAAAAAGGAAGGTGGAGTGTGGGGCAGTACAAGGGATGTATTACTTGACACAATGGTAGTCAAACCAATTCACCTGGGTTTTGAGTTCCGAAACACCTTGTCAGGAAAGCAAAGGGGGGAAGGGAACTCTGATCCTTGGAATTTAATGTCAAACTCTTCTATATTTCAGAGGCCTAACAAGTTTCCAACTTGAGAAAGGAAAAGGCATTCTATTGGACAGAGTAATCATAAATAGCAAAATTACCTGAGGAAGCCATTCTTACCTACAGAGACCAGGTTGCTGTAGGTCTCCAGCATCACGTCTCTGTACAGGGTCCTCTGTGGAGGGTTCAGGTACTGCCACTCCTCCTGGGTAAAATTCACAGCCACATCCTCAAATGTCATGAGTCCCTGTAACTGTATATTCTTTTATTTGAAAATGTTGACCACTGAATGATAAGGATGGGATCAATGTAAGGGAACTTCTGTTTGGGTGCCCAGTTCATGATGATGACAATACAGGATGTCTGTCAAGTTACTGACCTACTTGGTGAGGGGGGAAAATCACAAGTCATGGTTGAGAAACTATTATACTAAATAATAGAATATTTAAGACAATGTGGTATTAGGATGGACAAGTAGTCCAGTAGAACTAAAAAGATAATCCAAATGTGTAGGGACACCTGAGTAATGATAAAGTTGAAATTGCAAAATAGTGAGGAGAGGATGATATTTTCAAATAAATATAGATGGGTTACTGGATATCTATATGGACCAAAAAAATTACATTTAACCCCTAACTCTCACCATACACAAAAATCAGCTACAGGTAAATTATAAATCTAATATGAGAGGTAATACAATGAAGTATCTGGAGAATACTATAGGGAAATGTTTTTGTAAGCTTAGGGTAGGGAAAATCAAAAACAAAAACATGAAAAGCACTACTCATAAAGGAAAAGATATATGTTACAAGATTAAAAATATCCACGCACATATGGTCACCTTATCTTTGACAAAGGAGGCAAGAATATACAATGGATTAAAGACAATCTTTTTAAAAAGTGGTGCTGGGAAAACTGGTCGAACACTTGTAAAAGAATGAAACTAGAACACTCTCTAACACCATACACAAAAATAAACTCAAAATGGATTAAAGATCTAAATGTAAGACCAGAAACCATAAAACTCCTAGAGGAAAACATAGGCAAAACACTCTCTGACTTACATCACAGCAGGATCCTCCATGACCCACCTCCCAGAATATCGGAAATAAAATAAAAATAAACAAATGGGACCTAATCAAACTTAAAAGCTTCTGCACAACAAAGGAAACTATAAGCAAGGTGAAAAGACAGCCTTCAGAATGGGAGAAAATATTAGCAAATGAAGCAACAGACAAACAACTAATCTCAAAAATATACAAGCAACTCCTACAGCTCAATTCCAGTAAAATAAATGACCCAATAAAAAAATGGGCCAAAGAACTAAATAGACATTTCTCCAAAGAAGACATACAGATGGCTAACAAACACATGAAAAGATGCTCTACATCACTCATTATCAGAGAAATGCAAATCAAAACCACTATGAGGTACCATTTCACGCCAGTCAGAATGGCTGCGATCCAAAAGTCCACAAGCAATAAATGCTGGAGAGGGTGCGTAGAAAAGAGAACCCTCTTATACTGTTGGTGGGAATGCAAACTAGTACAGGCACTATGGAGAATAGTATGGAGATTCCTCAAAAAACTGGGAATAGAACTGCCTTATGATCCAGCAATCCCACTGCTGGGCATACACACTGAGAAAACCAGAATTGAAAGAGACACGTGTACCCCAATGTTCACTGCAGCACTGTTTACAATAGCCAGGACTTGGAAGCAACCTAGATGTCCATCCGCAGATGAATGGATAAGAAAGCTGTGGTACATATACACAATGGAGTATTACTCAGCCATTAAAAAGAATACATTTGAATCAGTTCTAAGGAGGTGGATGGAACTGGAGCCTATTATACAGAGTGAAGTAAGCCAGAAAGAAAAACACAAATACAGTATACTAATGCATATATATGGAATTTAGAAAGATGGTAACAATAACCCTGTTTACGAGACAGCAAAAGAGACACTGATGTATAGAACAAACTTTTGGATTCTGGGACTGGGAAAGGGTGGGATGATTTGGGAGAATAGCATTGAAATACGTATAATATCATATCTGAAACGAGTCGCCAGTCCAGGTACGATGCCCGATAACAGATGCCTGGGGCTGGTGCACTGGGATGACCCGGAGGGATGGTATGGGGAGGGGGAGAGAGGAGGGTGCAGGATGGGGAGCACATGTATACTGGTGGCGGATCCATCTCGATGTATGGTAAAAGCAATACATATTGTAAAGTTAAGCAAAATAAAATTTAATTAAAAAAAGAATTCAGCAGTTAAGAGAAGAGGAACTAAAAGTAAAGAGCCTCTTGATGAGGGTGAAAGAGGAGAGTGAAAAAGCTGGCTTAAAACTCAATGTTCAATAAATGAAGATCATGGCATCCAGTCCTATCATTTCATGGCAAATAGATGGGGAAAAAGTTGGAAACAGTAAAGTAACAGATTTTATTTTCTTGGGCTCCAAAATCACTGCAGACGGTGACTGCAGCCACAAAACTAAAAGAAGCTTGCTCTTTGGAACAAAAGCTATGATAAACCTAGACAGTGTATTAAAAAGCATAGGCATCACTTTACCAGCAAAGATCCATATAGTTCAATCCCTTGTCCAGGAAGATTCCACATGCCACAGGGCAACTAAGCCTGTGCATCCCAACTACAGAGTCCACCTGCTACAACTACTGAAGCCTGCATACCTAGAGTCCATGCTCTGCAACAAGAGAAGCCACCACAATGAGAAGCCCATGCACAGCAGCTAGAGAAAGCCCGTGGGTAGCAACAGAGAGCCCGCACAGCCAAAAAGAAATAAAAATTTTAAAATGCATACCAAATTTTTTTTTAAATTTTATTTTGCTTAACTTTACAATATTGCATTGCTTTATCAAAATTTTTAAAAAAAGAATATACAGTACTGTTAGAAAAAATACAGCAGTAAAAAGGTAAGTATAGATGGGGAGATTATCTTCAGCTTTCATAAGTGATAAAGGGTCCTTATCTGGAACATATAAAATAACCCCTACAAATCAAAAGAAACACAAACAGTACAGAAAAATAGACAAGAGATGTGAATACTAAAATGAAAAACATATGGACATATGTTCTGTGAACATAAGAAAATATACTTAAACCCCATTAGCACTCAGGTAAATGAAAATTTAAGCTCCACTGAGTCACCACTTGGCACTCACCAGAAGCATAATTACATGATTAAAATGCCATGAAACTGTGTGGACATGGGAACTCTCACACACTGTTAAACGGAATATAAAAACTGGTGTATGTGTATATATATATATTTCGGAGAAGGCAATGGCACCCCACTCCAGTACTCTTGCCTGGAAAATCCCACGGACAGAGGAGCCTTGTAGGCTGCAGTCCATGGGGTCGCTAAGAGTCGGACACGACTGAGCAACTTCACTTTCTCTTTTCACTTTCATGCATTGGAAAAGGAAATGGCAACCCACTCCAGTGTTCTTGCCTGGAGAATCCCAGGAACGAGGAAGCCTGGTGGGCTGCTGTCTATGGGGTCACACAGAGTTGGACACGACTGAAGTGACTTAGCATAGCATAGCATAGCATAACTGCTTGGGAAAATAGTTTGCATTGTTTACTAAATTCAATGACTGCAAATACTATGATCCAGCAATTCTACTCCTAGGTACACACCTTAGAGAAAATCAGGCACATGTACTCTAGAAAACAAGTACAAGGATGTTCACAGGAGGACTATTTCTAATGCTAAATTGTGGGGAAAACCCAAATGTCCCTCAGCAATACAATGGGCAAATTGTGGCACAATCTTTCAAAGGAATACTATGTGGTAACGAAAAGGAATGAACTACAACTGCATATCCAACACAGATGAATGTCACAGATGTACTAATGAACAAAAGAATCCAAAAACAGAAGAGCACATACTGCATGATTCTGTTTATATACAGGAAGAGAACAGGCAGGCCTAATCCATGCTGTTAGAAGTTAGGACAGTGGTTTCCTTTGGGGCTAGTATTGATTGGAAGAGGGCATGAAGGGGGATTTGGAGGTCCTGATTATGTCCTAATCTTGACCTTGTTTCCAGGAGTGGCTCCACAGGGTGTTCACTTTGTCATAATTCATCAAGCTGTACACTTATAAACCATACTTCATGTATGTTATAATTAAATGTATTTTATACCTTTACACTTAAAATTACTTTTGACAAGTGCAAAGACACTTCAATGGAAAATGGGAGTTCCCATTTCAATAAATGGTATTGGAACAACTGATTATCCATATGCAAAAAAAAAAAAAAAAAAAAAGAACTTCAACCATACCTCCAACATATATAAAAATTAACTCAAAATTAAATGCAAAATCTAAACCTACAAAATTTTTAGAATAAAATATAGGAGAAAAATCTTTTTAACCTTAGATTTGCCAAGTATTTCTCTGGTGTGACACTAACACTCAAGACACTGTTAAAAGAATAAAAATCCATGGGATGGGAGAAAATATTTACAAATTGTATATCTGACAAAGAAGTTGTATTGAGAATACATAAGAACTAGAACTCTCAAAACTTAAAAAAAAAAAAAGCCAAGAGACATAGTTTATCAAAGTTAAATGGCAAATAAGCACATACCAAGATGCTCAACATCATTAGCCATGAGGAAACCAAATCAAAACCACAATGAGCTACCACTACATACACATTAGAATGGGAAAAAACATGACAATTGCAAGTGCTGGTGATGATGTGGAATAAACAAAGTCTCATTAATCATAGATAGAAATGCAAAGTGGCACAGACACTTTGGAAAACAGTTTTCCAGTTTCTTATGAAGTATATACTTCCATCAGATCAGATCAGATCAGATCAGTCGCTCAGTCGTGTCCGACTCTTTGCGACCCCATGAACCGCAGCACACCAGGCCTCCCTGTCCATCACCAGCTCCCGGAGGTCACCTAGACTCACATCCATCAAGTCAGTGATGCCATCCAGCCATCTCATCCTCTGTCGTCCCCTTCTCCTCCTGCCCCTCAATCCCTCCCAGCATCAGAGTCTTCTCCAATGAGTCAACACTTCGCATGAGGTGGCCAAAATACTGGAGTTTCAGCTTTAGCATCATTCCTTCCAAAGAAATTCCAGGATTGATCTCCTTCAGAATGGACTGGTTGGATCTTCCTGTAGTCCAAGGGACTCTCAAGAGTCTTCTCCAACACCACAGTTCAAAAGCATCAACTCTTCGGCGCTCAGCCTTCTTCACAGTCCAGCTCTCACATCCATACATGACCACAGGAAAGACCATAGCCTTGACTAGGCGAACCTTTGTTGGCAAAGTGATGTCTCTGCTTTTGAATATGCTATCTAGGTTGGTCATAACTTTCCTTCCAAGGAGTAAGCGTCTTTTAATTTCATGGCTGCAGTCACCATCTGCAGTGATTTTGGAGCCCAGAAAAACAAAGTCTGACACTGTTTCCACTGTTTCCCCATCTATTTCCCATGTACTTCCATAGTATCTGCAATCCAACTCAGGTATATTTACCCAAGTGAAATGAAAACTTATGTAAATCCCAAATCCTGTACATGAACATTTATAAAGCAGCTGGATTTGTAGTCACCAAAATATGTAAATAACTCAAATGTTATTCAACATGTGAAGGAATAAACTGTAATACACATAATGTAATCCAGCTCAACAATAAAAATGAAAGAACTAATGATACATGCAAAAACATGGGTGAACCTCAAATGTATTATGCTAAGTGAAAGTAGCCAGACTCAAAAAGCTACGTACTATATAGTAGTAGTAGTGTTAGTCGCTCAGTCGTATCCGACTCTTTGTGACCCCATGGACTGTGGCCTATGAGGTTCCTGGGTCCACAGGATTCTTCAGGCAAGAGTACTGGAGTGGGTTGCCATTCCCTTCTCCATGGGATCTTCCTGACCTGGGGACTGAACCCAGGTCTCCTGCATTGCAGGCAGATTCTTCACCATCTGAGCATACTATATGATTTCATTTGTATAACATGGGAAAGGCAAAACTATAGAGACCAAAAATATATCAATGATTACTAGGGGCCAGGGTGTGGCAAGGGGTGAACTACAAAGGGGAAATATAGTTGACCCTTGAACAACACAGGTTTGAACTACATAAATCCACTTATATGCAGATTTTTTTCAATTAAATATATTGGAAAATTTTTGGAGATTTGCAACAATTTGAAAAACTCACAGATAAACTGTGTGCCCTAGAAATACAGAAAATATTAAGAAAAAGTCTTTTTTTTTTTTCTTTTTACTTTACAATATTGTATTGGTTTTGCCATACATCAACATGCATCTGCCACAGGTGTACACGTGTTCCCAATCCTGAACCCCCCTCCCACCTCCTTCCCTATGCCATCCCTCTGGAAAAAGTCTTGAAAAAATAGTATATATGTAGATACTGTTCTATCCTTGCATAGACATAAGGTGATTTTTTTTTGGGCTCCACTATGTGGCTTCTGAAGAATTGATGCTTTTGAACTATGGTGTTGGAGAAGACTCTTGAGAGTCCCTTGGACTGCAAGATCGAACCAGTCCATTCTAAAGGAGATCAGCCCTGGGTGTTTTTTGGAAGGAATGATGCTAAAGCTGAAACTCCAGAACTTTGGCCACCTCATGAGAAGAGTTGACTCACTGGAAAAGACCCTGATGCTGGGAGGGGTTGGGGGCAGGAGGAAAAGGGGACGACAGAGGATGAGATGGCTGGATAGCATCACTGACTCGATGGACATGAGTTTGAGTGAACTCCGGGAGTTGGTGATGGACAGGGAGGCCTGGAGTGCTGTGATTCATGGGGTCGCAAAGAGTCGGACATGACTGAGCGACTGAACTGAACTGATGTGGCTTCCAGGATCTTAGTTCCAGGCCATGGAGTTGAACCCTGGGCCCTAAGCAGTGAAAATGCAGAGCCTTAACCAGAAAGACTGATGTGAGGTGTTCCTCTCTGTTTCGCCTCACTCAGAACTCAAGCCAAAAAGCAGTAGGCATTGCTCTAAAAGACTGCAGGGCAAACTAACAACCCACAGATGCCTGGGGCCAAAGACTACAGTCCAGACAGACAACAGACTGCCTAAGGCCTGAGATTCTGTGGGAAGTTAGGATATTCAAAAATACCCACATACAGGGAAAGGTAGAAAGCCACATATATGCCCAGGATAGGACCTAGGCTCACAAAAGACATGAGAAGCCTAACTGCTCTAATTCTTCATGAGCATAGAAAAATGAAAAGCTTCCAAATTCTTACATGAATTGAATGTAAAATTGACACACAAACTCATTTAAGAGTGTACAAAATAGGAGAATGCAGACTAATCTCACTTATGAACAACAGTGTAAAAATCCTAAATAAAATACAGTTGATCCTTGAACAACTGAGGGTTAATCCCCATATAACTTATATTGGCCCTCCATATCAGAGGTTCTTCCACATTTGTGGATTCAACCAAGTCCATAGGACTGTGTAGTACTGTAGTATTCACTATTGAAAAAATCCACATGTAAATGGACCCGAACAGTTCAAACCCACATTGTTCAAAAGTCAGCTGCATAAGCAAACAATAGATCCACATTAAGACAATAATAGGTTGTGACCAATTAAGATTTATTCCAGCCATATGATGATAGTTCAATATTAGAATATGCATTAATATAAATCCCCATTAAACAGACCTAAAGAAAAAAACTTATATGAATATAACTAATATAAGAAATGCTGATACAAAAATATTGAAACAGAATTCAATACCCAATCCTGATAAACAAAAACTACAGATTAGAATAAATGATAATTTCCTTAAAATAACCAAAGATAGATAAATACTGATAGATAAGATAGGAAGGAGGGAAGGAATGAAGGAAGGATTAGAATGGAAGGTAGGAATGGAAGGAAGAAGGAAAGGCAAACTGGAATGGAAGAAAAGAAAGGATGGACAGAGGGATGGACTGGACTGGAAGGAAGGACAGAATGTATGTTTTGCATAGGGGCCTTGGATCACCATGGATAATGTAATGATGTGATTTAGGGTTGGGGCTGGCTATACCAGAAAGATCAACCACATGATTTAGGGTAGGGGCTTTGGGTCACTCCCAGAGGGGCTGGAGAGAGAGAGAGCCGCATGGACAATCATGCCTATAAAATGAAGCCCTAATTAAAAACTCTGAACACTGAGGCTCACAAGAGCTTCTCTGGTTGACAGAATTCCATGTGTACTACCACACATCAATACTAATTACACAAAGTCATGCATCTTGACCTCATGGGGAGAGAAAAATGGAAGCTCCACGTTTGGTACTTTCTGGGGATCTGCCTTATATACTTCTCTCTTTGGTAGGTTCCAATCTGTGTCCTCTCCCTATAACAAGCCATAGCCATGAGTATTACTGCTTTCAGTGAGTTCTCTGCCTTCATCCAGTGAACTGTCAAACCTAAGAGTGACCTTGGGGACCTCCAAACTTGCAAGTGGTGTCAGAAATGAGGGTGGTCTCTTATCAGGACAGTTTTCTCTAACTTCAGAGTTGTCAAACTCTTCATAGATAGAATGACACAAAGTCACAAAGATGCAGTTATCCCTAAGTTAATTTATAAATTTAATATGATCCCAATTTAAAACACAAGCTTCTTAATGGTACTAAACAAGGTAGTACTAAAGATCATATCAAAAAATAAATATGCAAGAATAGCTAGAAAATTTCTGGAAAAGAAAAACTGTCAGGGAGGAAGCAGCTCTACCAGATACCAAAACATATTTTGATACAGGCATTCCATCAAAGGACAGGGTTCGAAAGACCCACTTTTTAATAAATAGTGCTGAGTTAACTCGAAAGCCGTTTTGGAAAGACTAGATTGGATCCACACCTCAATGCATAAGGTATAAACACCAAATGGATCAGAGGCCTAAATGTAAAAAAAAATGAAACTAAACAAAGTACTGGAAGAAAGCATGGGTGGATGTCCATATAACCTGGATGTTGTTGTTGTTTACTCACTCAGTGGTGTCCGACTCTTTGCGACCCCATGGACTGTAGCCCGCCAGGCTCCTCTGTCCATGGGGATTTCCAGGCAAGGATACTGAAGTGGGTTGCCATTTCCTTCTCCAGGGGATCAAACCCACATCTCCTGCAAGTCTCCTGCACTGCAGGATTCTTTACTGATGAGCCACCAGGGGCAGGGAAAGACTTTCTAACTATGAATAAAAATCCAGATATAATAAAAGATTAATAAACATAACCACAAAATACAATATAAAAACACTTTGGTAAGTCCGAGGACAAAGCAGGGGTGAAATTTGTTGCAACATATATCACAAATAAAGACTGGTATAACATATATCACAGATAAAGATTAATATACTTAACATATAAAGAACTCTTGAAAATCAAGGAGGAAAAAAGGACAAATACCTGACAGAAAATCAGGCAAAAAACATAAGACAATGAACAAGAGAAATAAAAATATCTCTTAAATATATGAAATTATATTCAACTTTACTCATAATAACAGAAATAGCCATTAAAACTAAATAGAGATACCATTTCTTACCTAGCAGATTGGAAAAAATTTAAAAGCCAGACAACATACTCTACTGGTATAGTCACAGAGAAACAAGGCACTATCATACATTGTTGGTAGGAACATAAAACAGTATAACTCATATAGAAGGAAATTTACCAATAGAAATATCAATAACCTCAGATATGCAGATGACACCACCCTTATGGCACAAAGTGAAGAGGAACTAAAAGCCTCTTGATGAAAGTGAAAGTGGAGAGTGAAAAAGTTGGCTTAAAGCTCAACATTCAGAAAACGAGGATCATGGCATCTGGTCCCATCACTGCATGGGAAATAGATGGGGAAACAGTGGAAACAGTGTCAGACTTTGTTTTTCTGGGCTCCAAAATCACTGCAGATGGTGACTGCAGCCATGAAATTAAAAGACGCTTACTCCTTGGAAGGAAAGTTATGACCAACCTAGATAGCATATTCAAAAGCAGAGACATCACTTTGCCAACAAAGGTTCGCCTAGTCAAGGCTATGGTCTTTCCTGTGGTCATGTATGGATGTGAGAGTTGGACTGTGAAGAAGGCTGAGCGCCGAAGAATTGATGCTTTTGAACTGTGGTGTTGGAGAAGACTCTTGAGAGTCCCTTGGACTGCAAGGAGATCCAACCAGTCCATTCTGAAGGAGATCAGCCCTGGGATTTCATTGGAAGGAATGATGCTAAAGCTGAAACTCCAGTACTTTTGCCACCTCATGGGAAGAGTTGACTCATTGGAAAAGACTCTGATGCTGGGAGGGATTCGGGGCAAGAGGAGAAGGGGATGACAGAGGATGAGATGGCTGGATGGCATCACTGACTCGATGGACATGAGTCTGAGTGAACTCCGGGAGTTGGTGATGGACAGGGAGGCCTGGCATGCTGCGATTCATGGGGTCGCACAGTCAGACACAACTGAGCGACTGATCTGATGTGATCTGAATCAATTCTATTTACCCTTTGATCAGCAATGCCACCTATAGACATTTATATAGAAGATATACCTGAATGAAAAGGAAACAACTGATGCACAATACATTTCATTTCAGCATTCTGCTTTTTAAATTTTTATTTATTTATTTATTTGGCTGTGCCAGGTCTTAGTTGTGGCATGTCAGATCTAGTTCTCTGACCATGGATCAATCCAGGGCCCCCCTGCACTGGGAGTGCAGAATCTTAGCCACTGGATCACTGGAGAAGCCCCCAGCATTATTCTTAATTGCAAAATACTGGAAACAACCAAAATTCACACATACGTAGTAGAATGATTGAACAAACTGGTGCATCCACTAATGGAATACTATGCAGCCGAAAAAATGAATGAAACAGAAATAGAACAATCCTAAAGTTCATATAAAAGTCACAAAAGACCTGACTAGATAAAGCAATCCTGAGAAAGAACAACAAACCTGCAGGAATCACACTCCGTAATTAAAAACTGTATTCAAAGCTATAATAATCAAAATAGCTTGATTTGATTGAATCAAAATAGTAATCAGAATACTTGCATAAAAACAGACACATAGATAAATGGAACAGAAGGCCCAGAAATAAACCCATGCATATATGGTCAATTAACTTATGACAAAGGAGCCAAGAATATACAATGTGGAAAAGATAGCCTCTTTAATAAATTCTAAAATAAATTCTGTTGGGAAAATTGGACAGCTACATGCAAAAGAATGAAACTGGAACACTACCTTATACTACATGCAAAAATTAACTCAAAATGGTTTAAAGACTTGAATATGGGACCCAAAACCATAAAATCCCTAGAATAAAACATAGGTGGTAAGCTCCTGACATCAGTTTCAGCAATGATTTTTTTGGTTAATAAACAAATCATTGGTTTAATGATTAACACCAAAAAGCAAAGGCAACAAAAACAAAATTCAACAAATAGGAGTACATAAAAATAAAGCACTTCCATACAGCAAAGGAATCCATCAAGAACATGAAAAAACAAGCTACCAAACAGGAAAAAACAACTGCAAATCATATAAATTATAAGGGCTTAATATCGAAAATATATAAAGAACTCACAATTCAGTATCAAAAATAAACCCAATATTAAAAAAAAAAAACAATTAAAAAATAAAAAGGGAGTTTTCCCTGGTGGTCCAGTGGTTAGGTCCGCCTGCCAATGCAGGGAACATGTGTTCGAGTCTGGTCTGGGAAGACTCCACATGCTGTGGAGCAACTACGCCCATGCACCACAATTACTGAGCCCTTGTTCTAAAGCCCCTGCTCTACAACAAGGCACTGCAATGAGAAGCCCACGCATCACAACTAGAGAGTGGCCCTCACTGGCTGAAACTGAAGAAAGCCCGGGTGCAGCAATAAAGACCCAGTCATAAATATTTTTTTAAATCAAAACAAAAATAAGCAGAGGATCTGAAGAGACATTTTTCCAAAGAATACATTCAGATGGCCAACAGGCACAAGAAAAAATGCTCAACATCACTAATCAGAGAAATGCAAATCAAAACCACAATAAGCTATCACTTCACACCTGTCAGAATGGCTATAATCTAAAAGATAAGCAATAGCAAGTGTTGGCTAGGATGTGGAGAAAAGGGAATCCTTATGCAGTGTTAGTGAGAATGTAAACTGGTGCAGCAATTATGTAAAACAGTATGGGGGTCCTCGAAAAATTAAAAATAGAATTATCATATGATCCATCCATTCCTTTCCTGGCTATTCAAAGGAAACAAAAACACTGACTGGAGAAGACATATGCACCTCCATGTTCACAGCAGCATTATTTACAATAACCAAGACATGGGCTTTACCTGAGTGTCCACTGAAGGATGAATGGATACAGAAAAATGTGATAGACACATACACAAATGGAATGCTATTCAGCCATAAAAAAGAAGGAGCTCTTGCCATTTGTGACAACATGGATGGATCTTTAGGGCATTATACTAAGTGAAATAAGTCAGAGAAAGTTAGTACCATATGATCTCACTTGTATGTGGAATCCAAACAAACAAAAGAACCCTCATAGACACAAAAAACAGATTGGTAGTTACAAGACGCAGGTGGTGATGGGTGGGAATAGACAAAATTGGTAAAGGTGGTCAAAACGTACAAACTTCCAGTTATAAATATCTATAAGTAACTCCTGGGGATGTAATGCACAACATGATGACTACAGTTAATAATACTGTATTGTATATTTAAAAGTTGCTAACAGAAGAAATCTTGAAAGTTTTCATCGTAAGAAAAAATGAGTAACCATGGTGATGACTGTTAACTAAACTTACTGTGGTGGTCATTTTGGAATATACACAAGTACTGAATCATTATGTTGTACATCTGAAACTAATGTATATGTCAATCATATCTCAATTAAAATGAATGAGGACAATATTTGTAAACATACATGGAGCAACTTCCAGGATATATTGTTAAGGGAAAAAAAGCAAGTGCAAAAGAGTCTATAAATAAAGTATACTACCTTTTTGAGTAATATGAAAGGGGAAATCATCACATGAGTACATCATGCAAAATGCCAGGCTGGATGAAGCACAAGCTGGAATCAAGATTGCCGGGAGAAATATCAATAACCTCAGATATGCAGATGACACCACCCTTATAGCAGAAAATGAAGAACTGAAGAACCTCTTGATCAAAGTGAAAGAGGAGAGTGAAAAAGCTGGCTTAAAACTCAACATTCAGAAAACTAAGATCATGGCATCTGGTCCAATCACTTCATGGCAAACAGGTAGGAAAACAATGGAAACAGTGATAGACTTTATTTTGGGAGGGGGCCTCCAAAATCACTGCAGATGGTGACTGCAGCCATGAAATTAAAAGATACTTGCTCCTTGGAAGAAAAGTTATGACCAACCTACATAGCATATTAAAAAGCAGAGACATTACTTTGCCAACAAAGCTCCATCTATGGTTTTTCCAGTAGTCATGTATGGATGTGAGAGTTGGACTATAAAGAAAGCTGATCAACTAAGAATTGAGGCTTTTTTGAACTGTGGTGTTGCAGAAGACTCTTGAGAGTCCCTTGGACTGCAAGGAGACCCAACCAGTCCATCCTAAAGGACATCAATCCTGAATGTTCCCTGGAAGGACTGACGCTGAAGCTGAAACTCCAATACTTTGGCCACCTGATGGGAAGAACTGACTCACTTTTAAAAAACCCTGATGCTGGGAAAGAATGAAGGTGGGAGGAGAAGGGGACGACAGAGAATGAGATGGGTGGATGGCATCACTGACTGGGACATGAGTTTGAGTAAGCTCCAGGAGTTGGTGATGGACAGGGAAGCCTGGCATGCTGCAGTCCATGGGGTCACAAAGAGTCAGACCCAACTGAGGGACTGAACTGAACTGAAAGGGGAAATTTTTAAAATATACCTTTATCTGCTTCTTTTAAAAAGAAACGTTATAAGCATAAATCAGAAACTAACAAGACTGGTTATCTCCAAGGTAGAATGAGAATTGGGTATTAGGTACAGGAAGAGGTGACAATTCTGTGTATATATTTGTCTTCAAATCATATTAACATTTTATATATAGTATAAAGATAAGGATAAAGTTAAATCAACAAAGATAGAAAGAAATAAAATGGAATACAGACAGAAAAAATGAACCTAACTGTATACCAAATAAATAACATAACCACACTATATAGGAAAACAATCAAAAGGAAAAATTAATTCATGTAACTTCTAAACAGAGTACTTTGATTACATATCCTCAGTATAAAAGGCATACAAACAATTCGTGTACTGTACTCAATAGGTTGATTTTTCACAGGTGTGTAGGAATTCTGAGTCTATCTTCTGTATATTGTAAGACTAAGAAAATGAATCAATATATTGACGCTAGGAGCCAGTGCTCTCACTGTTGGTGGAGGGAGATGCAAATATGGAGTAAGAGAGGTCTAGGAAGATTCCTGGGGGAAGGCAATGGCACCCCACCCCAGTACTCTTGCCTGGAAAATCCCATGGATGGAGGAGCCTGGTGGGCTCCAGTCCATGGGGTCGCTAAGAGTCGGACACGACTGGACAACTTCGCTTTCACTTTTCACTTTCATGCATTGGAGAAGGAAATGGCAACCCACTCCAGTGTTCTTGCCTGGAGAATCCCAGGGACAGAGGAGCCTGGTGGGCTGCCGTCTATGGGGTCGCACAGAGTCGGACACGACTGAAGCAACGCAGCAGCAGCAGCAGCAGGAAGATTCCTGGGATATTGCATAAATTCAAGCTATGCATATATGTATGTGTGTGTGTACACAGACATACAGAAACACAGTTCACTGAAAAGACCTAGAAGTAATGATGTCCCAACAGCAATGAGCACACCTACCATCCAGAATTTTGATTTCTATAAATAATTATTTACTAACAGGAACCAGTGCTGCTTGGAGAAATGGCTGATTCTAGGCCTGGGGTAGGAAAAGTAAAAGATGGAAGCTGGAACATCTTATTATGTCAGCACTAAGGTAGCACTCAGAAAAATATCAGGATGTGACAAAAGGACACAAAAGCCAGCTAGGGGATCCCCCTGGATAACTCAGGGGCAAGTGAGCAGCAAAATAAATAATGACAATTATAATAGATTATAATCTACTGAAGAAGTTAAAATACATAAAAATTAAAATTCTGTATTAATGATATAAATAAAAAAGAGGGAGCCCCACCTCCTAACACCATCACTGACCTTGGGCATTAGGATTCCAACATGTGAAGTTTGGGGGCACACAAACATCCAGACCATAGCAAAGGTCAACAAACAAAAAGTCAGTCACATTTCTATATACTGGCAATGAATATTTGAAACTGAACTTTTAAAAACAAAGCCATTTACAGTGGCTTAAAAAAAATGAAGCATGCCATATTGTTGTGGAATGAACTGTGTCCCCCGTAAAATTCTTAAGCTGAATGCCCAAACACCCAGTGTGACTGTATTTGGAGACAGGGTCTTTAAGAAGTAATTAAGGTTAAATGAGGTCATAAGAGTGGGACCTGATCCAACAGAATTGGTGTCCTAAAAATAGGAAGAAACACCAGAGCTTCCTCTCACTCTGCAGATGCACAAAGGAAAGACTATGTGAGGACAGTGAGAAGGCAGCTGGCTATAAGCCAGGAAGAATTTCCTCACCAAAACCAACTCTGATCTGGGACTTTTAGCCTCCAGAACTGTGAAAAAATAAATTTCTGTTGTTTAAGCCACCAAGTCTGTGGCATTCTATGACAGCCTGAGCAGACTGATACACATATACAGAATCTGTATGTTGAAAATTACAAAATGTTGACAGAGCCAGTAAATGAAGATCTAAATAAATGGGGAGGTAAATAAATACTGTGTTCATGGACTGGAAGACTGATGACCAAACTGATCTATAGATTTAACTCAATTCCTATCAGAATCCCAGCAAGATCATTTTTAGACATGTAAACAAGATTATTCTGAAATGTACATAGAAAGACAAAGGCACAAGAATAGCCAAAAAATGTTGAAAAGGTAGAATAAAGTTGGAGAAATCATACTACTTGATTTCAAGACCTATCATAAAGCTGCAGTAATGAAGACAGTGTGGTACTGGCAGAGGATTAGATACACAGCTCAATAAAACAGAAGACAGTCCAGAGATAGAACCCACAAATATGGCCAACTGATTTTTGGCAAAACCATAAAATCAATTCAATGGAGAAAAGATGGTCCTTTCAACAAATGGAGGTTAGAACAAATAGAAATCCATTTGCAAAATTATGAACCATGACCTAATCCTTACACCTTACATAAAAATTAACACAAAATGGATCTTGAGTATAAATCTTGAGTAAACCTAAAATTATAAACATAATAGGAGAAAATCTTCATGACCTAATGTGATATTGTGACTCATAATAAATTAATTTTTGGTCTTAGCTCCCAAATTCTGGCAGAAAGAGTTCCTGAAACCCTTGGAGTATCTCAAGCAAGGAAAGCAATAAAAGTGTCTTTTGGTATATTAATGAGATGACTTTAGGACCCCACCTAAGGAGGGGGAACTGGTGGCCAGCCACGTGATTAGAGGACTGGAAGTTTTACTCCCACCCCCAACCTTGGGGATGGGGAGAAGGACTGGAGGTTAAATCAAAAGTCAATTGCTAAATAAATAACAACAACAAACCCAACGGCCAATGAGTTAACCAATCATGCCTACGTAAAGAGTTCAGTTCAGTTGCTCAGTTGTGTCCAACTCTTTGTGACCCCATGGACTGCAGCACGCCAGGCTTCCCTGTCTGCATAAAAATCCAAAAGGACTGGATTCAGAGAGCTTCTGAATTGTAAACACATGGATGTGCTAGGAGAGTGACACACTTGGACCTAGAGAAGGTGTGGAAGCTCTTCCCCATATACTTTGCCTTTACATCTCTTCCATCTCCATGTTCATCTGTATACTTTAATATATCCTTTAATGAACTGGGAAACATGTTTCCCTGAGTTCTGTGAGCCACTGTAGCATATGAATCTAACTCGAAGAGGAGGTCACTGGAAGCTCTGATCAATAGCTGGTTATACAGAAGCACAGGTGATAAGCACTGGGCTTTTGACCAGCATCTTAAGTTCGGAGGTGGGGCAGTCTTGTGGAACTGAGGCCTTTAACCTATAGGATCTGACACAATCTCCAGGTAGACAGTGTCAGTATTAAGTTGTAGAAGACCCAGCTGGTGTCAGAGATGTGCTTGTTGTTGGGGGAAACCACCACACATTTGGTGACCAGAAGTATCAGAAGTGTTATTTGTGAGAGTAAAGGAAAACTTATGGGGAGTGACACAGTAGGAAAGAACTGGGCTTTTCTCTACATAGGAGATACAAGACTAGAGTTTTTCCATTTTAATTAGGGTGAGGCAAAGAGTTCTTAGACCTGACACTGTTAGGGGAAGCACACTGACTGAAACCGCCCACCCTGGCCAGGCACCATAGTAACCATTTGCATGATTTGTTTTATGACAAGAGGTCCTGCTAAGGAACATGGAACTAATAAGCCACTACCAACCAGAAGAGTTCAGGAAAGGTCAAAAGGAGACACCACATGTCCGACCACCTCCCAGAATCCTCTCTGGCATACATGTTGGCTGAACAAGGCGTGCATCACCAGGAAGGACTCTGAGTCAGAATGACTGGCTAAGGACAACCCGGAAACCATAAAATCCCATCACCATAAAACCCAAGACTGCAAGCCATGTGGCAGAGTGTTCTCCTGGGTTCCCTTAGACTACTGCTCTCCACCCAGGTGCCCTTTCCCAGTAAAATCTCTTGCGTTGTCAGCACATGTGTCTCCTTGGACAATTCATTTCCGAGTGTTAGACAAGAGCCCAGTTTGGGGCCCTGGAAGAGGTCCCCCTTCCTGCAACAACACCAAAAGCACAACCTATAAAGGAAATAGTTCAAAAAGTGGACATTTTCAAAATTAAAAATTCTTGCTCTGTGAACATGATTAAAAGACAAACCACACACTTGGAGAAAATATTTACAAACCATGTATCTGACACGGAGAAGGCAATGGCACCCCACTCCAGTACTCTTGCCTGGAAAATCCCATGGATGGAGGAGCCTAGTAGGCTGCAGTCCATGGGGTCGCTAAGAGTCGGACACGACTGAGCGACTTCACTTTCAGTTTTCACTTTCATGCATTGGAGGAGGAAATGGCAACCCACTCCAGTGTTCTTGCCTGGAGAATCCCAGGGACGGGGAAGCCTGGTGGGCTGCCGTCTATGGGGTCGCACAGAGTCGGACACGACTGAAGCGACTTAGCAGTAGCAGCATGTATCTGACAAAGGACTTGTACACAGAATATACAAAGAACTCTCAAAACTCAATCATGAGAAAAACAATCCAATTTAAAAAGGGGCAGAAGACTTGATCAGACACTTCACCAAAGAGGATATGCAAAAAGTAAATAAGCCTATATAAAGATATTCAATATCACTGGCCATTAGAGATATGCAGATTAGTCTGTGATTGAAGACAACTCCACCACCCAAAGGAAGATTCAGCAAAGAAATGACTTGAAAGGCAATTGCAGGAAACCTTTACTTCCCTGAGGATTGATGTGTTCTCTTGGAAGAGTAAATGGAGCCAGATTTCCTCTGGCTGCCAGAGGCTCAAAGAGAAATTTACAACTCAACTAATACTGTAACGCTTAACTGTCCGTTATACCCTAAGTCATGTGTCTACACTTTAATTTGGCCTTTGCTGTCTCTCATCTTCCCTGATATTAACACTTATTTATAAATAATCTATTTTCTGTTTGAGATTCCTACATCACTGAACACATCCATGGTAAAATAAAAGGAAGAGATAACATCCCTGATATTAACACTTATTTATAAATAATCTATTTTCTGTTTGAGATTCCTACATCACTGAACACATCCATGGTAAAATAAAAGGAAGAGATAACATCCTTACCTGGGGTTCGGCCATTCCCTCCTCTTCTTGGGAAAAAACAAGAGATGTGTGAAGACTGAGCTAGAAGAGTGGAGAAGTGTAGAGCATATGAGAGACCACATCAGGCTTCCAGTGCCCAGAAATATCTGCCTAGAAATCCCCTTACACCAGCTGGGCACATGGCTGCTCTGTGGAAGTTTGGGAAACCATGTGGTTTTAACAACCACTTGTGTATTCCTGAGTCTTTCTCTCATGCGAAAACAGAAGTTTTCTTCTTATATATACTTGTGTACTGACTCAGAAATTGTACTTCTAGGTATTTTCCTTAATGAAATAAATAATGGATCACAATTTCTCCTTAAGTAGCTTCATCTCAGCATTGACTTTTAACAATGCCAAACTTATGATCCATAATAAGGGATTAAATTCTATGTAGCTATTAAAAATAATCTTGTATGGAACTGTACACTTATTATCTGTTTATTTTTCTGTACATTTCTACATTACAAGTATTTCAAATGTTATATGATAAATTTTTAAGCTGAATCATAGTAACTTCTAAATGAAAAAAAGCTAAGTTATCAAACTGCAGAAACCCATGCGTTAAATGTTTAAAAATGCATACACCTTATACACACTAAAAAATGTCTAAGAATTACAATATAAATATAGGGGCATAAAATTAGTTCTTTTTATTTTCTTCTCCTCTCATTGCTAATCAATCTACAATGCAAATGTTACCTACTTTTAAATCTCAAAAAGAAACTGAACTTTAAAATTATTATTCCCATGCGTTTTAAGCCAGATCCCCCCAGACTCCACACCACCAGTCCCTGCCCAACCTTCCCAAGCCCCAAACTCTAGGCAAGGCCCTTTATTGGGTGAGTACTCTCAGGGGCCTCTTCTTGCTTCTCCTCACCTCACTGGGGCCGTCTCGCCCAGGAGTCAGAAGGAAGCCCTCGGGTGCAGATTCACTTCAACTGGAGCATTCAAAACAGGCCCCTACCTAGGGGGCTCAGAAAAGGGGAGACGGGCAGGAGAGATAGGGGCACCTAGGCAGAAGCTTGAGGATGCGTATAAACCCTTAGCGTAGGTCACTGTGCTAGAAAATGTGTAAAAGTCAACATTTAGTAAGCCCCATTCAACCCTGACTAGCCCCATAACTTTGTCTTCAGCTGAGCCCACAAATCCTCATTTGCTGACCTTTTGGTCCACCATCACTCACTCACCCCATAACCTCCCACGTCAATGACCCCCCTCCAAACCCGCTTCATTCGTTCCCCAGAACTCCCCATCACTCAGCCCATCATCCCTACCACTCGCTCCCCTCAACCTCTTTCTCGACAACAGATTTTCTGCTCGGTGCAGAGGAGACAGTTACGAGAACTAGCGCCGGAGAAGCACTTCCGCTTTGGGACCAACTCAGGCTCCGCAGCCCAAAGGGCTGCAGCAGCCGGGTGTGCGCACTCTCAGTGGGGCCTTTGAGCCCGCGTCCGCCAATAGTCAACAGGAGGCCCCCTCTCGCTGGCCGGACGCGAACGCAATGGGGCCGCAGCGCAGGCGCAGAAGAAAATGGCCGCTCCGGTGACGTCACTGCTCTGTCGCGATAGCCGCGCCTACCGCTTCTCCTCCCTTCTAGGGCTGCAGTGTAGAACAGGTGTTTATGATCTACAGAGGCCGTCATTCCTAAGACTCCTAAGACTTATTGCGGGAGGGGAAATGCCCAATTAAGGAAAACGCTAGCAGGCGGGAATTTGATGTCTTGAACCTGGAGGGCAGCATCAGGTTTGCAGGTGTAATTGAATAGGAAGTCGGGATGCATGGCAGAATTGTTCTGCGTGCACAAAGGCTGAGAGTAGGAAAAAGTCGCTGGCTCCATCCAGTGGCCAAGGCTGGGAATTTACAGTCTAGCGTTTGAAGGACGGTGTGCGGACAAACAAGCTGCTGAAGAATAAATAAACGGCGACCTAGTACATAACAGACACCGGGATGAAGGGCATGTGTTAAGTAGTGGCTGGGAGGCTGTTTTCTCAGGATGAGCAGGGACGATCTCCTTTTGTCGGAGGCTACAGTTACGCTGATCAAAGGAGCCAGCCACACAAATACCTGAATCAAAGAGCTTTGTGGTGGAAGGTGAGGCTGTTGCAAAGGCCCTGCCTGAAGTAGGACTGGTTTGGCATATTGGAGGAACAGAAACAATGTCAGTGTGTTGGGAATGTAGGAATTGTGGGCAAGGGAGAAGTGAATGTGTGGCAGATGCGCTAGGGCCTCCCCTGCCAGGGACCAAGCTCCTATTTCCTTCTGGACATAATGGGATGCCATTAAGGGGAGGGGTGTCAGATTTTTAAAAGTCCAGTCTGAAGCAATCTAGCATTATATATTAACTTTTTAAATGCATGTATATTTGACTTTTTTTTTTATTGCCTGTCTTGCACCACTAGAATATGAGCTGCGCAGGAATTTACTTAAGCACTTCCTGTATGCCTGGTAGTGTTTTAGACATTGGGAATATAGCAGGGAAGAAAACAGAACCAACCAACCAAATAAAATGATAGAAACAGCTATGTAATCTAGGGCAGGACTTAACTCCTCTGGGCTTAATTTCCTCATCTACAAAATGAGGATAATGACAGCACTTACCTATAGGACTGTGGTGACAAATGAACCATTAATTGTAAATAGTTTAGAACAATCCCTGGCACATACCAAGTGCTAATATGTAAGTGATGATGATGATATTGATGATTAAGATAAAATTAGACATGTGTCTGTATAAAACTTTTACTAATAAGAAGAAAAAAATAAAAAGATGACCTGCAGGCTGCTTTGTGGATAACAGATTTCAGAGGGCAAGGATGAAAACAGGAAGAATAGTGAGGGAGGCTTCTGCCAACAGGCCCAGTAAGTGGGCTGGGCCTGTTGTAAGGGTCTGAGTAAGGGTCTGAGTAAGAGGCTCAGACCTAGCTCAGTATCTCCTGTGTGCCAGGCACTGTGTGAAGCACATATGACCTGCCTCAGATACTCCCCATTTTCTGTGAACAATCCTGTGGTCCTCCCTCTTGCCAGGTGAGGAAACTGAGTCCCAGAGATACTAAGTAACTTGCCCAAGGTCACACAGGTTCCCAAGATCAGATCTTTAACTTCCAGCCAATAATATTTTGTTTATTTGGTATACCACAGAACTTTTGGAAAGTATCTGAGGGTCCTTATTCCAGAACCATTAAAAACAAGGCAACAAATTTTTTTTGGCCAGGAATACATATGGAGCTTCCTAACAGACAAAGCAAAGAGAGAAAGCAGAAAAGTAACTCAGGTCTCTTGCATTCTTAAGGATTTGCACCTCCTGGATACAAAACTTGTCAACTCTCTGAATGCATCAGAAAGTGGAAAATAGGAGGATCTGGACCTTTAGGGCCCATGTTATTCTGGCCTCTTCCAGCCTGTAAACATAATTTCTCTACCACCTTGTACATATACATACATACACGCACCCCTACATAGAGAGGAAAATCCTACGGAGTTGGTGGGTCTTGGAGTACAGTGACTGCCAGATCCAAAAATGTCCCTGAACTAGTGATACAGCCCTACAGAAACTGTCCCAGGGTTCAGAGGGCATATCCACAAACTATGTGAAACCAATTTTTCTGCTGTGGAGCTAGGATGCCCACTCTCTGTCCTAGGCATCCTCTACCATCAGTCCTTATGGGTACAAATTCATTCAGTAGCCTAAGCACCAGATAGCTGGTGAAGGGGTGTGAAAATGTGACAGTTAGCTGGTCCCACCACAGAATCTGCACCATGTGACACTCTCAATCAAAGCCCCCGCCCCACCTCACAGGTGGGCCATTACAATTGTTCTTAAGATACATTTTTCTTAAAACCGTTGCTATTGTGTGTGGTCATTTTGGACCATGAGGTAGCAGGTGAGTTTGACAGAGGTACAGCACAGGAGCAGCCAGCTTTTGGTGATCTTGGAGATGCCACTCTAGCCCTAAACTGCCTGCCTCCAGGAGAATGATCACTTTCCATCCTGTTCCATCCATTGGTGTTTAGAGTCGTGTTTGTATGTGCAGCCAAACTGAATCCTGAACGATATATCAGACTTTTCTGTCTTGACAGATGTGTCACTAAACAGAGATACATGGGACCTGTGGGGGCAGGAGGGATGAATAATGATGAGGGACAAATTGGGAATGAAAGGGTGAGGAGAGACAAAGGATGATGGCAGGGAGATGAATAAGCAGTAGAGTGGAGTGAATGTGGGTAGTGTGGGGCATGAGGGAATGACTGTGCATTCAATTTTGAATCAATTTGAATCAATTTATGGATGATACTGAGTAAATGATGGGAAAATGAGGTACCATCTAAGTGACAAAAAGTGAAAGTGGAAAGGGACTGTGAGTGAATGGGGCAATGAAAGGTGGTGAATGTGAATGGGGTTGATAAAGCAAGAGCGTGCAAGTTGATATGCATACCAAGGATTGAAGTGTACATGAATGATGGTCTATGGGACACAGTACGAGTAAAAAGAGGCTAATTTAGGGGAAAAGTAGCAGAGAATGAAAGTCATGTGAGGCACAGAAGGAAGAATGGGATGCACAAGGGACAGAATAAAATGAAATGGAAATGAATATGTGGTAGAATGTAAATAAGTGAATTGGGTCAAGTTTGTTTGAGTGAAGATGCTATGAGGAAGGAAACTGGCCAGAGGTGAATAAGGGGCAGACTTGGATTCAGTTCAGTCCAGTCGCTCAGTTGTGTTCAACTCTTTGCAACCCCATGGAGTGCAGCACACCAGGCCTCCTCGTCTATCACCAACTCCCAGAGTTTACCCAAACTCATGTCCATTGAATCGGTGATGCCATACAACCATTTCATCCTCTGTCATCCCCTTATCTTCCTGCCCTCAATCTTTCCCAGCATCAGGGTCTTTTCAAATGAGTCAGCTCTTCACATCAGGTAGCCAAAGTATTAGAGTTTCAGCTTCAACATCAGTCCTTCCAATGAACACCCAGGACTGATCCCTTTAGGATGGACTGGTTGGATCTCCTTGCAGTCCAAGGGACTCTTAAGAGTCTTCTCCAACACCACAGTTCAAAAGCATCAATTCTTCAGTGCTCAGCTTCCTTTATAGTCCAACTCTCACGTCCATACATGACTATTGGAAAAACCACAGCCTTGACTAGACGGACCTTTGTTGGCAAAGTAATGTCTCTGCTTTTCAATATGCTATCTAGGTTGGTCATAACTTTTCTTCCAAGGAGTAAGCATCTTTTAATTTCATGGCTGCAGTCACCATCTGCAGTGATTTTGGAGCCCCCAAAAATAAAGTCAGCCACTGTTTCCCCATCTATTTGCCATGAAGTGACGGGACGAGATGCCATGATCTTCGTTTTCTGAATGTTGAGTTTTAAGCCAACTTTTTCACTCTCCTCTTTCACTTTCATCAAGAGGCTCTTTAGTTCTTCTTTACTTTCTGCCATAAAATTGGTGCAATCCGCATATCTGAGGTTATTGGTATTTCTCCCAGCAATCTTGATTCCAGCTTGTGCCTCATCCAGCCCAGCGTTTCTCATGATGTACTCTGCATATAAGTTAAATAAGCAGGGTGACAATATACAGCATTGACGTACTCCTTTCCCAATTTGGAACCAGTCTGTTGTTCCATGTCCAGTTCTAACTGTTGCTTCCTGACCCGCATACAGATTTCTCAAGGGGCAGGTCAGGTGATCTGGTATTCCCATCTCTTTCAGAATTTTCCACAGTTTATTGTGATCCACACAGTCAAAGGCTTTGGCATAGGCAATAAAGCAGAAATATATGTTTTTCTGGAACTCTCTTGCTTTTTCAATGATCCAGCGCATGTTGGCAATTTGATCTCTGGTTCCTCTGCCTTTTCTAAAACCAGCTTGAACATCTGGAAGTTCAAGATTCATATGTGGATGAAGTCTTGCTTGGAGAATTTTGAGCATTACTTTACTAGCCTGAGAGAGGAGTGCAATTGTACAGTAGTTTGAGCATTCTTTGGCATTGCCTTTCTTTGGGATTGGAATGAAAACTGACCTTTTCCAATCCTGTGGCCACTGCGAGTTTTCAAAATTTGCTGGCATATTGGATTATATTGGACTGACTGGGATTAGATTGGGAAATGCAGGGTAGCATTCCAGTAATGGGCAGGGATCCCAGTGAGAATCAGCCCAGGTGAATGAGCTGAAGCATGTATGTGAATGGAGGTAAGGATGGTCAGAGTGATAGAGGATGGAATTAAAGAGCAGAAGAAGGTGAGGAACTGGCTATTATGCAACAAAAGGAGAGAGGGTGAAGACCACTTGGCCCAAGGTGAGTAAAGTGGGGGAAATGAGGCCCAATGTGAGTAAAAAGTGGTAAATCTGAGACAGAGTGTGACTCAATGAGGGTACTATGGGATGAAGTGGGAGCAACTCAACATGAATCAGGAGCAGAACGAGAGTGATGAGTGGAAACAGGGGTTACATTGGGAATGACTTTAAATGAATGAGACAATGAGAGGCAGCATGCAAGTAAATGGAGGCAGTGACGATAGAGGCAGTGAAAAATGAGAAAGAACAGAGGGGATCAAGCATAGAGTGAGTATGTGTGGCTAACTTGGGCTAGTGTTTGAGAGTAATACAGTTCCAGGAAATGCAGGTAATATGGGGGCAGCCCTTGAGATAACAGAAGTGAAGAAGGGGCAGAAAGAGAGTGAATGAGGTGAGAATGAGACCCAGAGTCAGTGAATAAAGCTGAAGGATGGGCCACATGAGAGTGGATGGGAGTCATTTGATGCAGTGTCAGGCAGTGAAGGTTAAAGTAGGAAATGAGAGTCTGAGTGAGAGTGAAAGGAGGTGAAGAAGGAAAGGATGTGAGAGAGCTTGGGTTATAGCAAGTAGAGGGTTACGGAATTACAGTAACACAAGGCCCAGCGTGAATGAATATAAGTGGATATAAGACAGTGTAAGTGGACAAGGGAATAAACGGCAGAGTGTGAATGAGGGTGAAAAAGGAGTAGAGTGAACATGTATATGTAATATATAATGTGGGGCAGAGTCTGATTAAATGGGTATAATGTGGGACAGATTCCAGTAAATGAGCACATTAAGTGAAGGGAGGTGAAGGAGGTGCTGAGAATGAGTAAAGGGACGTAATGTGGAGCAGAGGGTGAGGACACAGTAATCATATTTTATAGAGCATGAGGAATCTGAGGTGGTGGTAGACATGGTGTAGTGACTAGAGCTGACTACTCAGTAGAGTGGGGGAAATGGAGGTGATATGGCGCAGAGTGAGTGCAAATGGAGGTGACCCAGTGGTAGAGCATGATTAATGGGAATAGAGTCGGACAGTGTTAAGGAACATCGGGAAATATGTGCTGAGTGTGAGGTTTAGCACTTGGGTCCTGTCAGTCCCTTGGGTGTCACAAGCCCCTCTCTCCCTGCATCCCTTTCTGACATCTCTGGGTTTCTCCCTGTCCTTGTCTCCTTCTACCTCTGTGCTTATATCAGTATCTTTCTTTTTGTGTGTATGTGTCTTTAAGAGAGCTGGCACAGGGGAAGATGGTGACATGCCCAAACCTCTCTCTGGCCTCTGTGTTCTAAAATCTATCACCTAGCTCTTTGCTCATAAAGCCCAGAGTTCCAGTAACCCCTAGTTCTGCACACTGCAGGATGAGTCTGGAGCAGGGGAGTAAGTTAGGAAGACTTATGGCTGTCATAATGCAGGTCTCAGGCACTATTGTGGTGATCCTGATGGCTGCCAATGTGGAGGCCAAGATCTACGAACGCTGTGACCTGGCAAAGAAGCTGGAAGCGGCAGGCCTCAACGGCTTCAAGGGCTATACCATTGGAGACTGTGAGACCCCAGTTACCCCAAATCCCACCCATGCAGTGAGCTGCCCACCACACTCAGACCCACCCCCTTGCTATCTGTTATCTCCCCAGGCTAGGGAATGATCCTCTTGGTCACCCTCTGACTGTTATGAGTAGTTTAACTAACTCTAGTTTAATCATCATTGCCTTCCCAACCATTTACCCTCATCTCTACTAACACCACCATCATTACCATCAATGTCACCACTGCTTAAATCACCATGAATGCCATCACCCCCACCATTACTGACACCTTTCCAGAATCACCAACATCAACACCACCACCAAACCAAGATCATCACCCCCACAACTGAGAGGAAAACCATGCCTGCCCCACTTCCTCTTCCTACCCTCTTCCCTCTTCCCAGGACTCATGCCTCTCTGATACCTTTTCCCTCCCTGCTCCAGGGCTGTGCATGGCACACTATGAGAGTGGCTTTGACACTTCCTTCGTGAACCACAATCCCGATGGTAGCAGCGAATATGGCATTTTTCAGCTGAATTCCGCCTGGTGGTGTTACAATGGTGTTACACCCAGCGAGAACCTCTGCCACATGGATTGTCATGGTGAGGCAGCACTGAGGACACACTGAAGCCCTGCCTGGTGCCTCCCCAGCATGCAGAGGGCAAGACTGCCTAAGCCGTAATCTTGAGTAACAAGCATATTTATAGGGAAAGGAGCAGAGTTGCCTGGGCTGTTGCAGATCCCAACCAGCCTATATCCTTACCCAGACTGCCCTGAGGTGTTGTCTACGTCAGGAGGACTCAGAGCTCTCAACCCTCACCTAGAATGGAGGCTGCCATTTTCTAGAACTAGGAATCAGGAGGGGGAAACTGTCCTGATTTGAGATTGGGATTGTCCAGGCCTGGAGGGAAAAAGCTGCTATCTGTCTGTAGGAACAGAAACAAGGTACCTCTGTGAAGAAAGGAGAGAATTTTCCAGACAAGAGTGTTGTATTGTTAAGGACAAAACTGAATAGCAGTAGAAGTTGTTCAGGGTTGGCCAAAATGGAGTCTGAGGTTATCTGGGACCAGCTCAAATGGAGGTTGAAGCTGTCCAAGTCCTGCCACAGTGACAGAAGAGGTTACCCAGGACTTGTCCACTTGAAGGTTGAGGTAACCCAGGACTAGTCAACATGGTGGTTGAGATCATTAACTAGTCAGAATGACAGTTAAGGTCATCCTCGTCCAGCCACCATAGCAGTTGAGATCATTTAGGACAAGGCACCATAGTAGCTGCAGTTGAACAGGACTAGTCAACATGGAGACTAAGGTCATTTCACTTGTAGCCAGTAAGAATGGGTGTTGAGGTTATCCAGGACCTGACAACATAGTGTTTGAAGTCCCCAGGACTGGCCAACCTTGCAGTTGAGTGGTTTCCCAACAAGCCAACATCCACTGCAGTTGAGATCATTCATAACCACACAAAATGACAGACAGTTGAAGTCATACAAAATTGGCCAACATGGAGTCTGGGGTTGTCCAGGACCAGTCAATATGGTGGGTGAGGTTATATATAACCAGCCAACATGACAGTCAAAATCACCTAGTCAATGGGTTAAGGTTCTATAGAAGCAGTCAACATGGTAGTTGATGTAATTCATAACAGGCTGATAAGTAAATCAAGGTCATCTAGAATCAGGCAATATAGTGGTTGAAGATATTCAGGTTCCAAGAAACCTAGAACCCCTGGTCCCTTCATATACTGTCACCCTGTTCCTAGTACCCCAGATCACTCTGTCACCTCTTCTCTTTAGAACTGCTCAACCGCCATCTTCTGGATGACATTATGTGTGCCAAGAAGGTAGTGTCCTCAGAGAATGGCATGAGTGCTTGGTACGTTCATGGGGATGGCTTGGACCCTGGGTAGCTGGGATAGTGCCACTGTCACCCCATCAGCCTGTCCACTTCATCCTCCCTCTCTCCTTTAATTTCCCAGGGATTCTTGGAACCAACACTGTTATGGCCATGATTTATCTGAATGGCTCAGGGGATGCCATATGAATGCAAAACCTAACAAAAAAATTATTTCATGACTCAGCTTCCCAGGAATGGTGATTTTATTTTCCATTCTGTTTTTTCTTCTGTGGATATAATAAAGGATGATATCTATAAACAATGCAAACAACCTCTGATGTCTGGCTTTCTTCATTTTTCCAGTGCCTGAAGGTCCCCCTATTCAATCACTCCCTCCATATATTCAAAGCTCTAATCAGGGGACATAAGATCACTTGGGTGGGGCTGGAAGATAATGTAGTGATTAAGAATATAGGTTCTCCTAGGTTCAGATACCATCTCTACCACTTACTAGCTGGGTTGCCTTGTGTAAGGCACTTAATTTCTTTGTGCCTCTTCCTCATCTGCAAAATGAGGATGATAGTGGTAGTAACTATACTGGGGTTGCTGAGAGAATTAAATGAATTAATGTTTGTAAGGTACATAAAGTGGTACACAAAGCAGTTCTAAGTCTGGAAGTAGAAGAGTGGAGTAGGGAGGTATGGAAATTGGCTTCCCTTAAAAAGTATCACTCCCGGTTGAAGTAACTGTAGGGTGTTTAATTAAGGCAAATACAGAATCTTCAGGGGAAAATGGAATTGGTTTCAGCTTACATAGGAAGCTCAGTAGGAATTGGGATTTTTGAAGCATTCACATTCTCTCACATATTACCATTCTAACTCTCAGCCCCCAACTCCTTCTTTCATGATCTATAACCAAAGTTTCAGATGACAAACTGGAAATTTAGGCCAGGAATTCAACAGCTGCACAAGGTAATAATTATTTTTACAGTCCATTTTGAGCAGAGAATTTAAGCATTTGAACTTGCCATTCTTTCCCTTTATGCTGGCCAGCCCCATTGAAAACAGCCACCCCCATGAGGAAACAGTCTCTCACATTCTTTGTACTCTTTGGTTGCAGTGGATATTTAACTACCCAAAGCCTTGTTTTCAGTGCTGACTTCATTCAAGATAAGCACAGATGATCATTAAGGCAGCTATCTGCACTGTATGCTGAGAAATGCCAGAGCCCCCTTCCTTAATGCCACCTGGATTTCCCCTGCCTTCAGCCTTAACCAGCCTAGATAACCAATTTCACATTTCCTTGAGGGTCCAATAAAAGGTACCATCACACTGGATACCAATTTCTGAATGAGATACTTATGTATCAAATGAAGCATAGATAAACTCTGGTGAATTTAAGTAAAAAGCAGATCTTCTAAAACCCTAGCAGGTAGCTCATAGTATTTCTGGGAAGATTGCATGATCAAATACAGAAAGAGGGAAGGTCCACACACAGAAAAAGCCAAAATCTTGACCACGGAATAGGTCGGGGCAGATATACTAGCACTGGGACTTCCCTGGTGGTCCAGTGGCTATGATTCTGCACTCTCAATGCGGGGGGGCCTGGGTTCAATCCCTGATGAGGAAATTCGATGCCACATGCGGCAACTGAAAAGATTCCACATGCCACAAGGGAAGATCAAAGACCACAAGTGCTGCAACTAATACTTAGCGCAACTAAATAAATACGGGCATTATCAATTGTTGTTACTTTTGAAAACTGGATTTGATGCCCTAGTGTTTCCTTCACATTGTTCTGATCATGTATCCCTTCTATTTATTTACATTTATAGTATATCATTGTTATTCCTTTAGTGGTTATCTCTAGATCTCTAATTTTATATCATGGGGTTTACGGATTCTTCCTGACCATCAAGGTGTTCTCCCTGAATTGAGCCAGAACATAAGAGAGCCCCTTGTGCTGGCAAGCCTTTGGTTTCCTGAAGAATTGCACCTCTTTAGTTTTGCCTCAGCAGGACACCTTTGACTGACATGAAGACATTTTAAGACACACATAGAGCAATGTTATCCCTGCATTTATCACAAGATTGCAGATGAGGCTGAACTATCAGAAAAATGTCTTCAAACCTCAATGCCAGGAAATCTTTGCTTCTGAGAAGTGGCTCACTTTCTCTATATGGTTGAGATAAATAAAGCAAGTGTTTTTCTGTCCCTTTATGTCACGGCTTCCAAGAAGCTCAGAAAATAACTAGCTCAATATAATTATGAAAGAACCTATTATCTACATATATACATTTCAATTTTGCTTTGGTTTTGCCCCACTTTTCTAGTCCTAACTAATAATAATATACTAAAAATATAAGGCTTATTATATGTGTGCCAGGTATTGTTCTAAACACTCAATTGATTTTCACAACCACCATAATGGTGTAGGTATTATTATTACCACTCTCTTCATCATCATCATCCCCATTTCACAGATGGGGAAACTAAGGTGCAGAGAAGTTGGAGACTTGCCTAAACTTAGAAAGCTATTAAGGACACTTTGGCTCCAGAGTCTGTGTTCTTAATCACTATTGGTTCCTTGCCTCTAAGTGTCCTAACAGGTTGCAGGGAGGGGAGCAAATAGCAACTTGCCTGGAACTTAGTCATATCTGACTTGTGGAGTGAGGGCAGTGGTCTAAAAAGGCAGAATGGTTGAGTGAAGAAAAGAGAAGAGTTGGAGATGGCATGGAAATGTTAGATGGAAAGTTCACCAAATCATCAGGCTAGGCTATGCTATGTTATGCTAAGTCACTTCAGTCATGTCTGACTCTGTGTGACCCCATAGACGGCAGCCCACCAGGCTTCCCCATCCCTGGGATTCTCCAGGCAAGAACACTGGAGTGGGTTGCCATTTCCTTCTCCAATGCATGAAAGTGAAAAGAGAAAGTGAAGTCACTCAGTCATGTCTGACTCTCAGCGACCCCACGGACTGCAGCCCACCAGGCTCCTCCATCCGTTGGACTCTCCAGGCAAGAGTACTGGAGTGGGGTGCCATTGCCTAATCATCAGGCTAGAAGTCCATAAATGCCAGCTAAAATGGCTGTAACTGTAGCCAAAAAATGGGAAGAACATGTTTTCCCCACAGACCTCCATCATTCAACATCACCACCCTATCAGGGACCTCACGGGTTCTCCCAACACTCATTCTCACCCATTACTGACTCCAGAGACCCGCCCCCCATTTCACACCCTACAGACCCTCCCATCACTCCAAATACCCTCATCATTCACTCTACAGATTCCACCATCCCTGACTTTAGAGACTTCCCATCACAAACCCCACAAATGTGTCATCACACCCCCCAAAAAAACCACACCCATCAATTACCCTACACACCTTATCACTCACCCCACATCCCATCATGCATTCCACAGATGCTATCACTCAGCTTACAGAGCTCTCACCACATACCCCCGGAGACTTTTATTGGTCATATCAGAGCACTCCTCCAAGTAATCACCCAGTAAATTCACGTCTTTACAAAGCCCATACTCATACGTGTAACTTTGCCCACAGACCACTAGCCCTGTCTCACTTTGATTCTGAGTGAACTCTCTACCCTCTTTCATCCCCTGCTCTGATGTTAAGAACAGAATTCTTTTTTTTTTTTTTTTTTTTCAGAATTCTTATTCTGGCGAGATCTGCCTGGGATTTCCAAAATCAGTCATAACTTCTTCCGACAACTACTTTCTTGGTCCTTGACCCCCACCACCGGTGCATTCCTGATCACGGGGCAATTGCTCTTCCTAAGACCATCAGTGTTAGTGTTAGCATCACTGGTAGTAGTGTTCTGTAACAGCATTGACTGTGTGTGGCTGACAAGAAAAATGGCCGTGCCAATAAACCAGAGATCATCAAGGGAGCAGACATCTTTACAAAGGTTACCACTCTATAACAGAAAGTTTAGAAAAGATGGAATTTCGGGAAGAATTTGAACATTTGCAATAAGAGCAGAGCCTTTTGTATAAAGGCTAGCAATGGGCAAGTTATACTCACATTTGGGGGAGGTTCCTCGGAACTCATAGGTACAAACAGAGAGCTGAGGAGCACAGACCCCTGTGGGGAGATACCACTGGGGAGATGCAGGAAGGAGGCCAGTAATAGTGCAGCTGTCCCTGGAAACTATTACCGGGAAGAAGAGAGGCAAAGCCGGGAATGATACACTCCTCTAGAGATCAGTATGTATCACTGGAGAGATAGGGAGAAAGTAGTAGGTAGTAGTCCTCTCAAGAAGATAAAATTATGGAGATTGAGTAAGGCAGTCCTTATGATAGACGCTATGGGGCTAGCAGTGGTGAAGGCCCGAGTTGGTACACTCCTCTGTAGGAGATACCACTAGCATAGATGGGGGGAACGCTGAGGGTGGTACAATTCTGTACTCAAAGAAAGAGATGTATGAAGAAACTGGTACCAGTAAGCATAAGTACAGAGAGTTGGAGACAGAAGCCCTGGGGGAATTGGGGCAAAATGGGATCCTAAAAGGAGACTAGGTGAGAATCCAGATCTGCTAGTGACCCTCCAGGCCCATTTTGCATCCTCCTCCTTGGAACCTACCACAGAAATGTGAGGTGTAACCAAGATACCAGTGTCAAAGTGCTGTGGGTTGGGGCTCTGGGTCTCCCTGAGGTCTAGAGGAGGAACATACAGGGAGCAAACCAGTGCTCAGGTTCTGAACCTTTAATGCTCTACCATATTAATCATACTCTACTACTTAGTCATGTGAAAGGCAAAACGCATGGGACACTAAAGGAGATTGTTTTTTCCAGGCTTTTGCAATAGGGAAGACTTTCTTTAAAGAGAAACTTCTCAAAGGCAAGGAAAACAATCTAGGGTTTTATGTTGTTGTTGTTCAGTCGTTCAGTCACTCATTCATGTCCAACTCTTTGCGACTCCATGAACTGCAGCACACCAGGCTCCCATCCTCACTATCTCCCAGAATTTGCTCAAACTCAAGTCCATCAAGTCAGTGATGCTATCTAAAGAAGCAGGTAAAAAAAGAGTCGTATTTGGGTCATGAGGAAGGACGAGGACAGGGTTTATCTTGGAATATGCAGAAGTATGGGGGACTTCTATGGACTGAATTGTGTCCCTCCTAAAGTTCATATGTTAAATCCGTAACCCCCAAGGTGCTATTATTTGGAAATAAGGTCTTAGGGAGTAATTAGCATTCAGTTATGGAGAAGGCAATGGCACCCCACTCCAGTACTCTTGCCTGGAAAATCCCATGGACGGAGGAGCCTGGTAGGCTGCAGTCCATGAGGTCGCTGGGAGTCGGACACGACTGAGCGACTTCACTTTCACTTTTCACTTTCATGCATTGAAGGAGGAAATGGCACCCCACTCCAGTACTTCTGCCTGGAGAATCCCAGAGACGGGGGAGCCTGTTGGGCTGCCATCTATGGGGTTGCACAGAGTCGGACATGACTGAAGCAACTTAGCAGCAGCAGCAGCGTTCAGTTATATCATGAAGATGGGACTCAGGTCAGATGGGATTAGTGCCCTTATAAGAAAACTGCAGAAAGGAAGAGGCTGTGTCAGGGCACAGTGAGAAGCCAGAAAAAGAGCTCTCCCCAGGAACCAAATCAGCCATCCCTTTATCTTGGAATTCCCAGCCTCCAGAGCTGTGAGAAATAAATTTCTGTTGTTTAAGACCCCCAGTCTATGGTATTTTGTTATGGTAACCTGAGCTGATTAAAACAGGGAACTTTATAGTTCCCTTTTCAGGAACACAAAAGGGTTGGGGGATTTCTTCACTGCTTTCCAGAAGCACAGGCCTCCCTCAGGTATAAAGTCCAACACTTCCAGTCACCTCCATTCCAGCTCACTCTGCCCCTCATGGCTCCCATTCCTCCTGACTCTACCAATCATTTAAATCTACTCCTTCTCACTGTGCCCCAGATTTACCCCATTCAGTAACACTGTTTATTCACTTTCATTCACTCTGCATCATGGCTACTATTCACACACTCTGTACTTCATTTTTTTAAAGTGAACTATTTTTTAATTAATTAACTTTATGTATTCATTTATTTATGGCTGTACTGGGTCTTCATTGCTGCGTGCAGGCTTTCTCTAGTTGTGGGTGTCAGGGTACTCTCCAGTTGCGGTGCACGGGCCTCTCATTGTGGTGGCTTCTCTTGTTTCAGAGCACTGGCTGAAGGGCAGGTGGGCTCAGTAGTTGCGACTCATGGACTCTAGAGCACAAGCTCAGTAGTTGTGGTGCACAAGCTTAGCTGCCCCATGGTGTGTGGAATCTTCCCCAACCAGGGATTGAACCCGTGTCCCCTGCATTGGCAGGCCAAGTCTTAACCACTGGAATACCAGAGAAGTCCTGTACCTCATATTAATACCTTTTTATTTCAAACAATGTTCTCACATATTTATTACTGAACTAACCTGCTAGTGAAGAAACAAAGAGAACATAGAAACAAAGGGAAAAATCACTTTTCTAATAAAACCTGGGCAAATGTCCAGATAGCAGTAATGTTTTCAGCTTGGTATGGTAAGATGCCAGTGACTCTGATACAGCATAAATATGTGTGCCATCTCAAGTGCAATTCCTTACAGATCCAGCTTTGTTAGTCTCCAATGTCTCCTCTTGGAGTTGTACCTGATTTTATTACCAGTTTGTTCCCAATCCATTAGGGAATGGGACTAGTCTTCTTTTGTTTCTTGGCCAGGAATCACTTAATCCTGAAAGTCTTATGAGAAGAAAGTCATAGCGAGGAACAGAATCAATCGAACACACACCACAATTGTGGAAAGGGAGAGACAGTCAACATCTCTTTTACTGTGGTAAAATACACATTACATGAAATTTACTATTTTAATCATTTTAAAGTGTATAATTCAGTGTCATTTCGTACATTCACAATGCTCTGCAACCATTGCCACTATCTAGTTCCATACCATCTTTATCACCCCCCAAAAAGTGCTTACCCATTTCCCATTCCCTCCTACCCCCAGCCCATGGTTACTACTAATCTACTTTATGTCTCTATGGATTTGCCTATTCTGGATATTTCATGCAAATAGAATCATACACTATGTGGCTTTTTGTATCTGGTTTACTTCACTTAGCATGTCTTCAAGATTCATGCATGTGGTGGTATGGTATCTGTAATCATTCCTTTTCATGGAAAAATTGTACAGCTATACCACATTTGGTTTATCCACTCATCAGCTGATAGACATTTGAGTTGCTTCCACCTTTTAGCTGTTGTGAATAGTGCTGCTATGAACATTTGTGTACAAATTTGTGTTTGAATTTCTGTTTTTAATTTTATTGGGTATATTCCTAAGTGTAGAATTGCTGGATCATATGGTATTTCTATGTTTAACTTTTTGAGGAACTATTTTCCACTGTTGCTGCACTATTTTACATTCCCACCAGCACTGTAGGTGTTCAATTTTTCCACATTCTCCCAAACACTTGTCATTTTCTGTTTGTTTTTATTATAGGCATCTTAGTAGCTGTGAAGTGGTATCTCATTGTGGTTTTGATGTGCATTTTCCTAATGACTAGTGAGGTTGCAAAGAGTCGGACACAACTGAGCACCTTCCTTTTCACTTTTCACTTTCATGCATTGGAGAAGGAAATGGCAACCCACTCCAGCATTCTTGCCTGGAGAATCCCAGGGACGGGTGAGCCTGGTGGGCTGCCATCTATGGGGTCACACAGAGTCGGACACGACTGAAGTGGCTTAGCAGCAGCAGCAGCAGCAGCAGTGAGGTCTTTCCAGGCGGTGCTAGTGGTAAAGAACCTGCCTGCCAATGCAGGAGACATAAGAGATGCAGGTTCGATCCCTAGGTTACAAAGATCCCCTGGAAGAGGGCATGGCAACCCACTCCAGTATTCTTGCCTGGCAAATCCCATGGACAGAAGAGCCTGGAGTGCTACAGTCCATAGAGTCAGACATGACTGAAGCGACTTAGCACACACGCAATGCCTAATGACAGTGAGAATATTTCATGTGCTTATTGGCCATGTGTATGTCTTCTCTGGAGAAATGTCTTTGGAAAAAAATGTCTTTTGTAAATGGATTTTTGTTGTCAATTGTAAGAGTTCTTTATACATTATGGATACCAAACGCTTATCTAATGTATGATTAGCAAATACTTCCTCTGATTCTCTAGGTTGCCTTTTGACTCTCCTGATAATGTCCTTTGATGCACCAAAGTTTTTATTTTTATTTTCTGGTCACAATGTGCAGCTTGCAGGATCTTGGTTCCCTCACCAGGGATTGAACCCAGGCCCTTGGCAGTGAAAGCCCAGAGTCCTAACCACTGGACCACCTGTGAGTTCCCAAAAGTTTTACATTTTGATGCAGTCTAATTTCTCTAATATGTCTTTCATTGCTTATGGTTGTAGTGTCATATCTCAGAGACCATCGCCAAATCCAAGGTCACAATGATTTACCCCTATGTTTTCTTCATATAAGAATGTTTTACTTCGTATATTTATGTCTTTGGTAAATTTTGAATTAATTTTTACACGTGATATGAAGTTAGGTCCCAGTTTCCTTCTTTTGTATGTGGAAATCCAGATGTCCTCGCACACTGCTGAAGAGACTTCTCTTTCCCCCATTGAATTGTCTTGGCATCCTTATTGAAATCAATTGACCATAAAAGTGTGGGTTTATTTCTGGATTTTCAATTATATTCCATTGACAGGTACATCTATCTTTGTGCCAGTATCACACTGTAGCTTTGTAGTAGGATTTGAAACCAGGAAGTGTGAGTTCTCCAATGTGTTCTTTTTCAGATTGTTTTGGCTATTCAGGGTCCTTTGTAATTTCATATAAATTTTGGTACCTGCATTTCCATTCCTGCAAAAAAAGAGGCCTTTGGAATTTTGATAGGAATTGCATTGAATCTATAGACTGCTTTGGGGAGTATTGCCATCTTAACAATGTTAAGTATTCCAGTCTGTGAGCACTGGAAGTCTTCCCATTATTTAGGTCTTTCATTTCTTTCAATGAAGCTTTGTATTTTTAAGTGTACAAGTCTTGCACCTATTTGGTTAAATTTATTAATAAGTATTTTATCCTTTTTGATCCTATAAAATGGATCATAAATAGAATTAGTATAAATAGAATAAAATAGATTATAAATAGAATTGTTTTTCTTAATTTCCATTTCAGATTGTTCATTGCCAGTGTATAGAAATACAAGTGATTCTTATATGTTGATTTTTTACATTGCCACGTTGCTGAATTTAGTTATAAGCGCTAATAGGTTTTTGTGGATTCTTTTTTTTTTACTTCAATAAAAATATATTTTTTTATTTATTTATTTTTAACTTTACAATATTGTATTGGTTTTACCATACATCAACATGCATCCGCCATGGGTGTACATGTGTTCCCCATCCTGAACCCCCCTCCCACCTCCCTCTACATACCATCCCTCTGGGTCATCCCAGTGCAACAGGAATGTGTGTGTGTGTGTGTGTGTGTGATCATATCATCTTGGAATATAAATATGTTTACTTCAATTTTGGTGCCTTTTATTCCTTTTTCTTGACTGAAAATCACTCTGGCTAGACCTTCAAGTACAATGTTTAGCAGAAGTGACAAAACTGGGCCTTCTTGTCTTGTTCTCCATCTTAGGAGGATACTTTCAGTCTCACTATTGAGAATTAGATTAGCTACAGGTTGAGGAAGTTGCCTTCTATTCCTGGTTTGTTGAGTGTTTTTTTAATCATGAAAGGATGTTAGATTTTGTCAAATGGTTTTTATGCATCAATGAGATGGTATAATGTGGTTGAGATATTTTCTAATTTCAGTTGTAATTTGCTCTTGATCCATGGGTTATTTGTAAGTGTGTGACTTATTTTCAAACATTTCAGGATTTTCTAGTTATCTATTATAGACATGTAGTTTAATTCCACCATGGTCAGAGAATATACACTGTATAACTTCATCCTTTGAAATTTGTTGAGACTTTCTTTATGTACCAACATGGGATCTATTTGGATAAATACTTCTCATGCACCTGAAAGGACTGTGAATTCTTTAGTTATTGGGTGTAGTAATTATATGAATTTGTGCTAATTATATGAAGTTGGTTAACTGTGATGTTCAACTGTTCTATATCACTTCTGATTTTTTTTCTATTTGTTCTATTCCTGACAGAGGTGTGTTCAAATCTCTAGCTATGTTGTGGGTTTGTATATTTTACCCTTTAATTCTATCAACTTTCACTTTATATGTTTTGAACCTATGCTATTATGTGATGTAGTAAGCAGAATAATGAACCCACAAAGATGCCCTGTCCTGATCCCCAGAAACTGAACATGATGAGTTACCATGCACATGAATGCTTTTTACATGACAGAAAGGACATTACAGGTGTAATTAAGATTACTAATCAGTTGACCTTAATTTAAAGAGATTATCCCAGATTACCCATATAGGCCCAGTGTAATTTTCAGTTCAGTTCAGTCACTCAGTCATGTCCAACTCTTTGCGACCCCATAAATCGCAGCATGCCAGGCCTCCCTGTCCATCACCAACTCCCGGAGGTCACTCAGACTCATGTCCATCGAGTCAGTGATGCCATCCAGCCATCTAATCCTCTGTCGTCCCCTTCTCCTCCTGCCCCCAATCCCTCCCAGCATCAGAGTCTTCTCCAATGAGTCAACTCTTCGCATGAGGCGGCCAAAGTACTGGAGTTTCAGCTTTAGCATCATTCCCTCCAAAGAAATCCCAGGGCTGATCTCCTTCAGAATGGACTGGCTGGATCTCCTTCCATTCCAAGGGACTCTCAAGAGTCTTCTCCAACACCACAGTTCAAAAGCATCAATTCTTCGGCGATCAGCCTTCTTCATAGTCCAACTCTCACATCCATACATGACCACAGGAAAAATCATAGCCTTGACTAGATGGAACTTTGTTGGCAAAGTAATGTCTCTGCTTTTGAATATGCTATCGAGGTTGGTCATAACTTTCCTTCTAAGGAGTAAGCATCTTTTAATTTCATGGCTGCACTCACCATCTGCAGTGATTTTGGAGCCCCAAAAATAAAGTCTGACACTGTTTCCACTGTTTCCCCATCTATTTGCCATGAAGTGATGGGACCGGATGCCATGATCCTCGTTTTCTGAATGTTGAGCTTTAAGCCAACTTTTTCACTCTCAACTTTCCCTTTCATCAAGAGGCTTTTTAGTTCCTCTTCACTTTCTGCCATAAGGGTGGTGTCATCTGCATATCTGAGGATATTGATATTTCTTCCAGCAATCTTGATTCCAGCTTGTGCTTCTTCCAGTCCAGCGTTTCTCATGATGTACTCTGCATAGAAGTTAAACAAACAGGGTGATAATATACAGCCTTGACATACTCCTTTTCCTATTTGGAACCAGTCTGTTGGTCCATGTCCAGTTCTAACTGTTGCTTCCTGACCTGCATATAGGTTTCTCAATAGGCAGGTCAGGTGGTCTGGTATTCCCATCTCTTTCAGAATTTTCCACAGTTTATTGTGATCCACACAGTCAAAGGCTTTGGCATAGTCAATAAAGCAGAAATAGATGTTTTTCTGGAACTCTCTTGCTTTTTCCATGATCCAGCAGATGTTGGCAATTTGATCTCTGGTTCCTCTGCCTTTTCTAAAACCAGCTTGAACATCAGGAAGTTCACAGTTCATGTATTGCTGAAGCCTGGCTTGGAGAATTTTGAGCATTACTTTACTAGCATGTGAGATGAGAGTGTAATTGTATAAGCCCTTAAAAGCAGATACTGGTGGAAGAGGAAGGCAGAAGGGAAAGTCAGTGATTCAAAGCACAGAAAGAAGTTGCCATGCTACTGTCATCTTAAAGATGGAGGGGACTACGTGAAAAAATAAATGAATTATGACAACAAACTGTATGACTTTGGAAGTGTATTCTTCCCTAGAGCCTCCAGAAAGGAACACAGCCCTGCCAACACCATAATTTCAACCTTATATGAAACCTTCAGAAGAGAACCCAGTTGAGCCACATTTTGCCTGGGTATCTGTCCCATGGAAACTGTGAAGTAATAAATGGGTGTTGCTTTAAGCTGTTAAGTTTGTGATAATTTATTACAGCAGCAACAAAAGCTAATAATGCAGGTAGATTAAAATTCAAGAACTGCTGAATCTTCTGAAGCTTTTATCACTTTTATCATTATGAAATTTCCTTCTTTATCTCTACCAATACTTCTACCTTACAGCCTACTTGCTTTGCTATTGTTATAGCTACAACAGCTTTCTATTAGTGATTTCATTGTATATATTTTTCATCCTTTTATGTTCAACTTTTCTGTGCCTCTTCATCCCTTTCTATATTTATTGCTTCCATTTGGGATCAGATTAAAATAACTCCATTTAGTATTTCTAGTAGTATAAGTCTACCAGTGATTAATTCTCTTAGCTTTGTATTAAATTTTGTATTAAATATTTGATTTATTTCACCTGCTGTTTTGGACTACCAGTATAGAATTGGGTGTAGAATTCTCAGTTGGCAGATTTTTTTTTTCCTTTCAGCACTTCAAAGATATCATTCCATTTTTTTTCTGATTACCAGAATTTCTCTTGAAAATCCAGCCATTCATGTTATTGTTTTTCCTTTGTCCTTTTTTCTTTGACAACTTCTAAGGTTTTTGTTATAACTTTGGGTTTCATCAATTTGAATATTGTCTGTTTAGGTGTGGTTTTATTTGTGTTTATAGTTGGAGAAGACTCTTGAGAGTCCCTTGGACTGCAAGAAGATCCAACCAGTCCATTCTGAAGGAGATCAGCCCTGGGATTTCTTTGGAAGGAATGATGCTAAAGCTGAAACTCCAGTACTTTGGCCACCTTATGCAAAGAGTTGACTCATTGGAAAAGACTCTGATGCTGGGAGGGATTGGGACAGGAGGAGAAGGGGACGACTGAGGATGAGATGGCTGGATGGCATCACTGACTCGATGGACGTGAGTCTGAGTGAACTCTGGGAGTTGGTGACAGGGAGGCCTGGAGTGTTGCGATTCATGGGGTCACAAAAGAGTTGGACATGACTGAGTGACTGAACTGAACTGATAGTACTTACAGTTTGGTGTGGTTCTTGAAACTGTTCCCTGATGACTTCCATTAGTGTTGGAAAATACTCAAACAGTACTTCTACAAATTAGGTTGGTGCAAAAGTAACTGCGGTTTTTGCATTGTTGAAATTTGCCATTGATATTGGAATACATTCTTAAATAAATCATTTTCATGTGCATTCCTCACTTTATGATTTTTTTGCTAATGACTTATTACTTGTTATTTATTCTATATTTGTTTTAGACTATGGAAATTATGTTAGGCAAAGAGCAAATTGCAGCAAGTTTCTAGAGTTCAAATTGGGTTGTAAAGCAGCAGACTCAACTCACAACATCAACAATGCATTTGGCCCAGGAACTGCTCATGAATGTATAGTGAGTATAGTGGTGGTTCAAGAAGTTTTGCAAAGGAGATGAGAGCCTTGAAGATGAGGAGTGTAGTGGCCAGCCATCAGAAGTTGGCAATGACCAATTGAGAGCCATCATTGAAACTGATCCTCTTCCAACTACAAGAGAAGTTGCTGAAGAACTCAATATCAACCACTGTATGATCAGTCGGCATTTGAAGCAAATTGGGAAAGTGAAAAAGCTCAATAAGTGGATGCCTCATGAGCTGACTGAAAATAAAAAAAAAAATTGTCATTTTGAAGTGTCATTCTCTCTTATTCTATGCAACAACAACAAACCATTTATCAATCAGATTGTGACGTGTGACAAAAAGTGGATTATATACTACAACCAGCGAAAACCAGCTCGGTAGTCAGATCAGGAAGAAGCTCCAAAGCACTTTCCAAAGCCAAACTTGCACCAAAAAAGGGTCATGGTCATTGTTTGGTGGTCTGCAGCCCGTCTGATCCACTACGGCTTTCTGAATCCTGGCAAAACAATTACATCTGAGAAGTATGCTCAGCAAATTGATAAGATGTACTGAAAACTGAAATGCCTACAGCCAGCATTGGTCAGCAGAAAAGGCCCAATTCTTTCCCACAAAAATGTAGTCATGTATGGATGTGAGAGTTGGATTATTAGGAAAGCTGAGCACCAAAGAATTGATGCTTTTGAACTGTGGTGTTGGAGAAGACTCCTGAGAGTCCCTTGGACTGCAAGGAGATCCAACCAGTCCATTCTAAAGGAGATCAGTCCTGCGTGTTCATTGGAAGGACTGATGTTGAAGCTGAAACTCCAATACTTTGGTCACCTCATGCGAAGAGTTGGCTCTCAATTGGTCATTGCCAACTTCTGATGGCTGGCCACTACACTCCCTCATCTTCAAGGCTCTCATCTCCTTTGCAAAACTTCTTGAACCACCACTACACTCACTATACATTCATGAGCAGTTCCTGGGCCAAACGCGTTGTTGATATTGTGAGTTGAGTCTGCTGCTTTACAACCCATTTTGAACTCAAGAAACTTGCTGCAATTTGCTCTTTGCCTAACATCATTTACATAGTCTAAAATAAATATAGAATAAATAACAAGTCATTGGAAAAGACTCTGATGCTGGGAGAGATTGGGGGCAGGAGGAGAAGGGGACGACAGGATGAGATGGTTGGATGGCATCACCAACTTGATGGACGTGAGTTTGAGTGAACTCCGGGAGTTGGTGATGGACAGGGAGGCCTGGCATGCTGCAATTCATGGGATCAGAAAGAGTCGGACACGACTGAGCGACTGAACTGAACTGAACTTATATGAGATTTCAGTTATATATTGTTATGTAACAAATGACCACAAAACTTAGTGACTTACAACAACAACCATGTATTATTTTAAAGAGTCTGAGGATTGCCTGGGTGATTCCTCTGCTGTTCTCACCTGGGCTCACATATCCAGCTGCAGTCAGCTGGAATGTCCAAGAAGGCCTCTCTCTTGTGTCAGGGGCCTTACCTGGGGTGACTGTAATGGCTAAAATGGCTGGGCCTCTCTTCTCCACTTAGATTTCCATCCTTGACTTCTTTGCATAATGGAGGAAGAGTTCTACAAGAGTGAAGGCAGAAACTGCGCATCTCAAACTTTTGAGATTCGGGCTATAACAAGCATAACATCACTTCTGTGACATTGTACTAGTCAAAGTAAATAACCAGGCCAGCCCAATGTAAGAATGGGAGAAAATGAAAAGGACTGTGGCCATTTTAAACTTACTACATGTGACAAAGAAATAATGTTCCTGCTAATTTTTCCAATGCCAATGCCCATCTGATCTAGATCTTAAATCAAATTAGCTATTAATTCTTCCACCACCAATGCTTCTCTGTTTCTTAGACTCATGAATCTGTTACTACTTCTACAATAAACATCCCTGAAGTCTAAACTGCATCTTTGGTATTGCTAATATTCCCCCTATAACTACCCCTCCTGACTATTCAGGGTGTCCAGGTTTCTCTTAACCCTTCTATCAGCAGTGTTCCTCTTGCCTGAGTATCAAAGGTAGATCTCATACAACCATTTCACAATCAATGACTCTGCTATGGATCATAAAATGTGACTATGTTAATTCTTTTGTAATTAAAGTATGGGTCTCAAATTATGAGTCCCTTTTCCACCATCAATATTGATCAAATGTGCTCTTGAATCTGTATCTTAAATCTATTCTGACTTTTGTTAACTCTGTCAGAGACTTTGGGATTCCAGGGGCAGAAAGATTGTAAAGTGAAAGTGAAAGTTGCTCAGTTGTGTCCGACTCTTTGTGACCCCATGAACTATACAGCCCATGGAATTCTCCAGGCCAGAATACTGGAGTAGGTAGCCTTTCCCTTCTCTGGGGTTTTTCCCAACCCAGAGATGGAACCCAGGTCTCCCACATTGCAGGAGGATTCTTTATCAGCTGAGCCACAAGGAAAGCCCAGAAAGATTGTAAGTGATAGGCAAAGATTGGCCTTGGCAGATCTCAGAGGAGCCAATGGGAGGCTGAGAGGATATTAGTACTGTGAGTGACAGGCAGAGGTGAACTGTACCCATTTGAGGGGCCAGTGGCTGAAAGTGACAGGCAAGGACAGACACTGGGAAGACAATGGAAGGCCTGGAAGACAGTTATGCTTGAGCTATAAGTGGCAAGCAGGAGCTGACTCTGCCCTACTGAAGGGGCAATAGGAGGCTCAGAAGACAGTGAAAATGTGACACTGGCACTGTGAATGACAGCCTGGAATGGGCTCTGTTACACTGAAAAGCCAGTGAAGGCTTCCCTGGTGGCTCAGTGGTAAAGAATCTGCCTGCCAGTGCAGGAGACACAGGTTTCATCCCTGGTCCAGGAAGATCCTACATGCCATGGAGCAAATTAGCCTGAGGGCCACCACTATTGAGCCTGTGCCATAGAGTCCGGGAAATACAACTACTGAGCCCACACACCCTAGAGCTCCACAACAAGAGAAGCCATTGCAATGAGAAGTCCTTGTACCCACCACTTGCCACAACTAGAGAAAAGGCTGTGCAGCAATAAAGACCCAGAATAGCAAAAAAAAAAAAAAAAAGCCAATGATAGGCCTGGAAAGTGGTAATGCTGGTGCTGCAAATGAGAGGCCAGGGTGGATCCTGCCCAAATAAAAGGGTCAATGGGAGTCCTGGAGGGTGCTGACCCTGGGGCTGCAAGTGACAAGCAAGGATTGGCTCTATCAGCAGTAAAGAATCTGTGGTAGATCTGAAGGATTGCAGTGCTGGGGTTTGATGGTCAGATAAGATGGGCCATGCCAGCACTGAAGGAACAGTAGAAATTCTGGAGGGCTGTGAGTGATAGGCAGAAGCAGGTTTTATCCTACTGAAGCCCAGTGGGAGGTTGCAGGGAAGGTGATACTGGGTCTAAGGACCAATAAGAGACATGGAGGGTGGTAATGGTGGGTCTGTGAGTGACAGGCCAGGTCAAGTTCTACTGGATTGAAGACTCAATGGAAATTGTAATGCTAAGGCTACGAGTGACAGCCTGGGAGCACATCCTGAAACCATTAAAAGATCAGTGAAAAGCCTAGACAGCAGTGACTCTTGGGCTGTGAGTGATGGGCAGGGGCTGACTTTGCCAATACATAGCCCCATGGCACCCTACTCTAATACTCTTGCCTAGAAAATCCCATGGATAGAGGAGCCTGGTAGGCTGCAGTCCATGGGGTCGCGAAGAGTTGGACATGACTGAGCGACTTCACTTTCACTTTTCACTTTCATGCATTGGAGAAGGAAATGGCAACCCACTCCAATCTTCTTGCCTGGAGAATCCCAGGGACGGCGGAGCCTGGTGGGCTGTCGTCTATGGGGTCACACAGAGTTGGACACGACTGAAGTGACTTAGCAGCAGTAGCAGCAGCATCCACTCCAGTATTCTCACCTGGAGAATTCCATGGACAGAGGAATCTGGCTGTCTACAGCTCATGAGGTTGCAAAGAGTCAGACATGACTTTGAATGAGCACCACAATTAAGTTAATTAACACATTTGTCACTTCACATATTTACTCTTGGGAGTGGTGGTAAGAACAGTTAAGATCCGCATTCTTAGCAAATTTCCAGTATACAATGTATTATTAACTATAGTAACTATGCTGTAAATTAGATCCCCAGAACCTATTCCTCTTTTTACTGAAAGCTTGTATCGTTTTACCAACCTCTCCCCATTTCCCCCACCTCTTAACCCCTGGCAACCAACATTCTACTCTTTGTTTCTATGAGTTAGCTTACTTTAGATTCCACATATAAGTTATACCATACATATTTGTATCCCTCTGTCTAGTTTATTTCACTAAGCATAATGCCCTTCAGGTTCATCCATGTTGTTGCAAGTGGCAGGAGTTTCTTCTTTTATTGCTGTATAATATTCTATAGTGTGTGTGTGCATGTATTTTCTTTATCCATTCATCTGTCAACAGGCACTTAGATTGTCTCCATACCATCAGATCAGATCAGTCGCTCAGTCGTGTCCGACTCTTTGCGACCCCATGAACCGCAGCACGCCAGGCCTCCCTATCCATCACCAGCTCCCGGAGGTCACTCAGACTCGCATCCATCGAGTCAGTGATGCCATCCAGCCATCTCATCCTCTGTCGTCCCCTTCTCCTCCTGCCCTCAATCCCTCCCAGCATCAGAGTCTTCTCCAATGAGTCAACTCTTCGCATGAGGTGGCCAAAATACTGGAGTTTCAGCTTTAGCATCATTCCTTCTAAAGAAATTCCAGGATTGATCTCCTTCAGAATGGACTGGTTGGATCTTCTTGCAGTCCAAGGGACTCTCAAGAGTCTTCTCCAACACCACAGTTCAAAAGCATCAATTCTTCGGCGCTCAGCCTTCTTCACAGTCCAGCTCTCACATCCATACATGACCACAGGAAAGACCATAGCCTTGACTAGGCGAACCTTTGTTGGTAAAGTAATGTCTCTGCTTTTGAATATGCTATCAAGGTTGGTCATAACTTTCCTTCCAAGGAGTAAGCGTCTTTTAATTTCATGGCTGCAGTCACCATCTGCAGTGATTTTGGAGCCCAGAAAAACAAAGTCTGACACTGTTTCCACTGTTTCCCCATCTATTTCCCATGCAGTGATGGGACCAGATGCCATGATCTTCGTTTTCTGAATGTTGAGCTTTAAGCCAACCTTTTCACTCTCCACTTTCACTTTCATCAATACCATGGCTATTGTAAATAATGCTGCAATGAACATGAGAGTATAGATATCTCTCAGAGACTCTGATTTCATTGCCTCTGGATATATACCCAGAAGTGAGAATACTGGATCAATTTTTAATATTTCAAAGAATCTCCTCACTTTTCCTTATAGTGGCTATTGTTGTTCGGTTGCTTAGTTATGTCCGACCCTTTGCAACTCCATGGGCTGCAGCACACCAGGCTTCCCTGTCCTTCACCATCTCCAAGAACTTGCTTAAACTCATGTCTCTTGAGTCAGTGATGCCATCCAACCATCTCATCCTCTGCCGTCCCCTTCTCCTCCTGCCTTCTATTTTTCCCAGCATCAGGGTCTTTTCCAATGAGTTGGCTCTTCGCATTAGGTAGCCAAAGTATTGGAGCTTCAGCTTCAGCATCAGTCCTTGCAATGAATATTCAGGACTGATTTCCTTTAGGATTGACGTTTGATCTCCTTGCAAGGAACTCTCAAGAGTCTTCTCCAGCATCACATTTCAAAAGTGGCTGTACCAATTTACACTCCCACAAACAATGTATAAATGTTCCCTTTTCTGCACACTCTCACCAATACTTGACATCTCTTGTCTATCAAGCTTCTTTTTAGTATTACACCATCTATGCTGCTCTGGCATGACCTTAGCTTGGGCTTCTTCAAATTATTCCATCAGTAACTCTCTGTTCTAGTCCTTGAAACTGTGCCTCCACCTTCACTTATACAATCAGTGCCCCCTGATTCTGAACTAGAACCTATGTCTCTGTTAACTATGCTAACATCAAACCAACTGCCTTTCTGGCCTGATGGCTTGGGATTTTGTTCATTCTTCCTCTATCAATGACTCTGTGATTATTAATTTTTATATCAATTTTACTGGACCATGACTTTGGTTGAATATTATTATGTGTGTCTGAGAGTGTTTCTTGATGAGATTAACATTTGAATTGTAGACAAGTAAGGCAGATTGCCCTCCCTAAAGTGAGTGGCCCTATCCAATCTATAGAAGGCATGAATAGAAGAAAAGACTCAGTAAGGGAAAATGCACTCTCTAAGCCTAACTATCTTTGAGATGGACACCATTCTTGTGCACCCTGACTGTAACTTACACCATTGGCTCTCCTGGGTTTTCAGCTTTCTGATTGCAGATCTTGGGGCTTATTAGCCTCCATAACTGTGTGAGCCAATAACTTTATAATAAATCTTTTTATGTATGCATGCCAATGTGCACAAATGTGCACACACCACTAGACACACACACACTCATACACACATACACACAATCAGTTCTGTTTCTCTGAAAAAAACCCAGACTGATACAACCCTTTTGTTCTGATTTGGAACCTGGGTCCCTGTTAACTATTTAATCATTAATTCTTTTCTGATTTTACCTAAAACTCAGGCTTCTGTTAAGCATCCCATCTTCACTAGCTTTCTGCTATAATCTCAGCCCAGGCCTCTGTTAACCTTTCCACCATCAATGACCTCAATCTCAGTGTTCTTGAACTATTCCAATATCATTGCTACTCTGATCCAGGCCTCTGATATTCATCCATTGACAATTTTCTTTTGTGAACTCAAACATTTGTCTCTGTTAACTCTTCTATTATCTGTTGTTAACTTGAACTTGAGTTTGTTTTTATTCTTCCATCACCATCATCCGTCTGCTATGACCTCCTGTTCTAGTCATCATTTTGCTCCCCATGCTCTCTAGTCTATGTTTTGAACCCTTCTGCTAACCATTCCATCAGCAATGATTCTCTAATCTAGCTATAAAATCCTAGGCCTCTGATCATACTTTCCCCACCGTGCCCCTCTTCCTTGACTGTAAATTTAGGTTACTCTTAACTCTTCCACTATCAATGGTTCTTTGCTCTAAATCTCAAAGTCTAGGTCTCTGAGCTCTGTTCTGCCATCAGTGTCTCTCACTTTTATTGTCAATTCAAGTGCTTGTTAATGGTTCCAACATTAATGCCCTCTGGACAGACCAAAAAGTTGAATATTTATTAAAATTTCCACCATTTATGTTGCTATGGTCCAATCTCAGTTCAGGTCTTCTTCAGGTGACTATATAAGAGCATGGATACCAGGAGTGACTCATTGGAAGGCATGACTCATTTGGATACAGTAATATAACAGTCTACGACAATTGTTAATAATCACTGCTAATTATTAACAATCACCACATCACTGCTGATCCAGATCTCTGTTAACTTTTCCAATATTAATGGCCTATGATTCTTAAGTAAAATCTGTGACTTTGTGAATTCTTCTACCATCAATACTCCTCTGGTCTGGATTTTGTTCCTGGACATATGGAACAAATTTCACCATAAAGGTCTTTTTGGTTTGTCCTCAAATAAAGCCTTGTATTATATTTTCAATCATCAGAACATTACCAAACCAAACTTGGGTCTGCCTGCCTACTACACAGCACTCCTGACACCAGGTTATGGTGAAAGGAATTATGGCTTTAATTGCAGATGCCAAGCAAGGAGAAGGGGCAGCTCATGCTCAAAAGACCAGAACTCCCTGACAGCTTTCAGGGAAAGATATTTAAAGCAACATTATGGGTGGGGGCTGCAGGGTGTGTAATCAGCTCATGGACTTTCTTCTGATTGGTTGTTGGTGGCAAGATAACAGGGTGATGTTTCAGGAATTTTAATCATCAACCTGGTTCCAATCAGTCTGAGGTCTAGTGCTTATGCTTAGCATGGAGTCACCACCCCTCACCTGAGTAGGGGCTTTAGTTTCCCCCAAACAACTCAAAGTTATGTGTCAGATTGTTTTATTTTATATTGTCTAAATTGTTTTATTTTATATATAAAACAATCTGACACATAACTTTATATATTATTATATATTATAATATATTATAATATATAAATATAAATTTTATTTATATATATTTTTATTTATAGTTTATTTATTTATATTTATATATAAATATATATAAATATATATATAACAATCTGACACATAACTTTATATATTATATATTATTATATATTATATATGTATTATATATTATATATATATAAAATCTTGAGGAGGAAATATATATTTTTTATATATAAAAAATGTAAAAATATAAAAAATATATATTTTTGAGGAGGAAATATATATATTTATATATATATAATATATTTAAAAATATATAATATATATTTTTTAAATAAAAATATAAAAAACATATATTTTGAGGAGGAAATATATATAATATAATATATATTATATTATTATAATATATTATATTATATATAATAATTATATATAATTATATATTATATAATATATTATATATTATATTATTATATATTATATGTAATAATATATAATATATAAGATATTATATTATTATATAATTATATATTATTATATATTATATAATATCTTATATATTATATTATTATAATACATAAAATTATATATTATAATAATATATAATATATTATATATAATATATGTAATATATTATTATATATAATATAATATAATTATATTATATTATAATTAATATAATATAATTATAATATAATATGTTATTATAATATAATATATATAATATAATAATATTATAATATATATTAAAATATATATAGAATATATTTAAAAATATATAATATATATTTTATATAAAAATATAAAAAACATATATTTTGAGGAGGAAATATATGTAATATAATATATATTATATTATTATAATATATTATATTATATATAATAATTATATACAATTATATATTAATATAATATATTATATATTATATTATTATATATATTATATATAATATATTATATATTTTATATATTATAGATAATATATTATATAATTATATAATTATATAATTATATAATATTAAATAATTAAATTAATTAATTAATTAAAAATTAAATAATATTATATAATATTATATATTATAATATTATATATTATATTATATAATATAATTATATATTATATATAATATAATATATAATTATATATAATATTATATAATATATATAATATTATTATATATTATATATATTATATTATATATTATATATAAATATATTATATATTATATATAATATATTATATTATATATTATATATTATATATAAATATATATTATATATATAAAACAATCTGACACATAACTTTATATATTATTATATATTATATATATAATATATATTATATATATTTTTTTTTTTTTTTATATATATATAAAATCTTGAGGAGAAAAAATGTCTTTTTTTTTTTTTTCTCTTTTTTTTTTTTTTTTCTTTTTTTTTTTTTTTCCATACTCCACAACTGTTTGTGTCTGCTCTCCAGAACTCAGAGAGGTCGAGGGGTCTTTTTTTTTTTTTAAAAAAAAAGAGAAGGGGGAGGGGAGGGTCTTCTGGGCGAGAGGGGCCTCATACTTTTCTTTTCTTTTTTTTTTTTTTTTTTTTTCATCTCACCTGAGGGGGAGGGAAAAGGAAAGGAAAGGAATATATTTTATATTAGATATATAGAAGAAAAATAAATTCGGTATTTTATTTTTTTTTTTTTTGGAGTTCTTTTTCAACTCTCTTCTCATCTTTGGCTTCTCAGGTGTTGCTAGTGGTAAAGAACCCATCTACCCATGCCCAAGACATAAGAGATGTGGGATTGGATGATACCTGGGTTGGGAAGATCCCTTGGAGGAGGGGATGGCAACCCACTCCAGTATTCTTGCGTGGAGAATCCCATGGGCAGAGGAGCCTCGTGGGCTACAGTCCACAGTGTTGCAACGAGTTAAAGACGACTGAAGCAACTTAACACGTGCACACACAGTCTCATCTTGAGACTGGGTTCGAGTTGAAAGGAATGTTGGGTTCCTCTCAACATTTCCACCAGCAAAGACCCTCTGTTGTGGGTCTTCCTGGGTGGTCCAGTGATTGATTAAAACTCTGCCTTCCAATGCAGGGGGCTTGGGTTCAATCCCTGGTCAGGGAACTAAGATCCCACAGGCCCTGCAGTGTAGCCACACTCACACACACAAAAGACCCTCTGTTTTAAACTTATAATCCAAAACTCTATTAATTATTCTAGCAAAAGAGCTTTTCTCTATAGACAAACCCAATTCTTTGTTAACTCTTCCACCATTGATATCCCTGTGAACTGATGTTGACCCTAGGCCTCTGTTTGCTCTTTCATTGTTAATGCTTCTACAAGTAGAACTCATGATCTAAACTAGGCCTATGTTAATTCATGTGAAATAAAATTCATAGTTTATGGGAAAACAAGAGAAAATTAAACATAAACATTCTTTTCTACCCTTTGACCTCCTCTCTCCCCTCAACCAGGCTTCCCTGGTGACTCAGCGGAGTAAAGAATCCACGTGCAATGCAGGAGATGCAGGACATGTGGGTTCAGTCCTTGGGTGGGAAAGATCCCCTGGAAGAGGAAATGGCAAACCACTCCAGTATTCTTGCCTGAAAAATCCCATGGACAGAGGAGCCTGGTGGGCTTTAGTCCATAGGATTGCAAAGAGCTGGACATGCCTGAGCAACTAAGCATGCATGCATGTTCCTCCCCCTACTGTGCATTGTGCTGCTGCCGCTGCTGCTAAGTCACTTCAGTCGTGTCTGACTCTGTGCCACCCCAGAGATGGCAGCCCACCAGGCTCCTCTGTCCCTGGGATTCTCCAGGCAAGAACACTGGAGTGGGTTGCCATTTCCTTCTCCAATGCATGAAAGTGAAGAGTGAAAGTGAAGTCGGCTCAGTTGTGTCCAACTCCTAGCAACCCCATGGACTGCAGCCCCCAGACTCCTCCATCCATGGGATTTTCCAGGCAAGAGTGTTGGAGTGGGGTGCCATTGCACTGTGCATTACGTATCTGCAATTATACATTGACCACACTATCAGCAGGAATACCGACTCAACCATAAAGAGCAACATTCTTCTAGCATCAACAAAACAACTCCTAAAAAGATAGCATTCCTTCCTGTTCTTGTAAGGGGTCACATGACCCACCAGGCTGACACTTAGATCTTGGTTATGTAAACTGTCAATAATGTGTAATTTAATGCAAAGCCCTCTGTCTCAAAAAACTTATATAACTGTGCCTTGACTTCTAACAAGTACAACAGTTCTCAGAGCTTTCTGAGATGCTCTTCCTGAGTTATAATCCTCAAATTTAGCTCAAATAAAATTTTCCAATTTTTATTAGATCAACTGATTAATTTTTCATCAACACTCTTCAATATTTTATGAATTTCATCTAGATATCAAATCCTGTACTACTGTTAACTTTTATACCATCAGTGTTCTTCTGTATTGGATCTTAAGATTGGACTACTGTTAACCTGCCCACCATCAATGGATCTCTAGTCTAGGATTCAATATTTCCTGTCTATTAAGTCCTCCACCATCAGTGTTTCTTGGCTATGATCTTAAATTGGCCTCTGTCAACTATTTCACCATCATGCTCCTCTCTCGTTGCTATAGAACCTAGACTTGTATTAAGTCATTCACCACCAGTGTCCCTCTGGTTTTATCTTGAATATGGATCTTTGTTAAATATTACAACATCCATGTCTTTCAGGTTTGAAGTGGAACCCAAGCTCTTGTTTACTATTGCACCTACACAGTCCTTTTGATCTTACCTTGAACTTGGCCCTGGTAAAATTATTTCACTACCAATTCCTCTTCTAATCTAGATCTCAATGTTGAACCCACATGTTTCATTTGGTTGCTATGTCTCAGGAGTACCATAATCGTTTTTAGTGTTGCTTTTTTTGGCCGTACCACACAGCTTACAGGATCTTAGTTCCCTGACCAAGGATTGAATTCAGGGCCACAGCAGTGAAGGCCTGGAATCATAACCACTAGGCAATCAGGGAACTCCCTCTTTAGTATTGTTTTTAGTGTCCTCTAGCATTCCATACTTTGGAGGTATCATTTCTCCCTCCAGTACTCAAGGTTGTAATTTGGGTTATTCACAATTTCTTGGTGTTAATTAAAAAACCTGTGATGAAGATTCCTAAAGTTAAATCTCTGTGAACATCCATAATTATTGTCTTTGATGAATTTCTAGAAATATAAATAGAATTGCTGGATCATAAGAGGGCAACAAGTAGTTCATATGAAGAGACAACATTTTCATACATTCCAATATAAAGATGCTTGCCACTCTGGTTTCTCAACACTCTGTTCTTCCCCTTGGGGCCTTTCTAAACAGGAGTGAAAAATTATATAGTCTCTAGTGAGATGTTTGTTTATCTTGTACAGTAAAGATTTAATGCAGCAGGCCTGGGCCTCCCAAACCCTGCATATTCCAAACGTCTTCAGGAGTGGCCCTTAACCAGTTCTTCAGTGATAACCTCTGAATCCTTGGAATATCTTCCCTGATAAGAGCATCTTTGTGTATCTGAGATCTTGGACTACACCAGATACTTTATGCTAAACCCAATTTATGTTGAATGTACACTCTGTGTCTCTGGGACTTTGGGTCACACTATATTAGTTTGACCTCTGGAAGGCTAGAGACTAAATAGTTAAGGTGAGTCATGCAGGTACTACATGCCTATGTGACTGACCACCAATAAAAACTTGAATACCAAGGCTCCAATAAACTTCCCTGGTTGGCAATACTTAATACATGTTGTTACACATCACTGCTAGAAAAAACAAATGCTGACCATGCAATACCACTGGCAGAGGAAAACTGGAAGCTAGGCCCGGTTTCTTCTGCACTCTGCCCTCTGCATTTTTTTTTTCCTTTGCTGATTTAAATTTGTGCTTTTTCACTATAGTAAACCATAGTCATGAGCTTTTGATTATGGTATACTATATTTTGATGAAATCACAACTGCTTTTCTGAGTTCTGTGAGTCCTTCTACTGAATCATCAAACTGAGGGTGCTCCTGGAGGCCCCATATTTGACATCAGAAGTGACATTCACTAGAATGACCCTGACTCACTGAAACATGGTAAAAGTATTGTTTAGGGAAAGGAAGGATGAGTGGATAAGAATCGCTGAGCCACTGATGCCTGGATAGCCTCCAAGTCACTCACAGTATAAAGTAACAGCTGTGCTTTGATCAGTTACTAGAGGTAAAAGTTACCAATGGGATTTAGAAATGACAGACCTCACTCCTGAGGAATTGCCTCATTAGATGTATTAAAGTTCTCCAGAGAAACAGAACCAAATGAACGAAATATATACAAAACACACACACACACACACACACATATGATTTATTATAAGGAATTGGCTCATGCAATTATAGAGGCTGAGAAGTCTCACAATATGCTGTCTGCAAGCTAGAGATCCAGGAAAGCAGGTGGTATAAATTCCAGTCCAAATCTGAAGGATTGAGAACCAGGAGCATCAACGGTATACACACCCCTTCCCCACTCCCCCACCCCACCCCCAGTTCAAAGGCAAGAGTAGACCAATGTCTCAGCTTAGTCAAGCAAAGAGAGTAAACTTTCCCATCCTCTGCCTTTTTGCTCTATGCAGGTCCTCAACAGATTGGATGGGCCCATCCACACTGAGGAGGGCTCTCTGCTTTACTCAACCCAAATACTGATCTAAATTTTAATCTCATCTGAAAATACCCTCGCAGAAATACCCAGAAATAATGTTTAGTCAAATATCTCGGCACCCAGTGATTCAGTCAAGTTATCACATAAAATTAACCACTAAACTTGAAATAAAAGGGTATGCAAAATAATAAGAAACAAGCTAAATATACAATCCTTGGTTATTTTATCTGTAATAGCTAAAATGAAAGTAGGGTGTCAAAGTAGATTATGACACTGTACCAACTTTAGATTTCAACTGGTTTGAACTATAACTGCTAGCCTCAGAGTCACTACCAAAGGATAAAAAATATGCTTGGATAGACTCAGCAATAAATAATCCTCCTGCAATGCAGGAGACTGAACTCATTCCCTGGGTTAGGGAAGATCCCCTGGAAAAGGGCATGGCATCCCACTCCAGTATTCTTTTTTTTTTTTTTTTTGCATTTTATTTTATTTTATTTTATTTTATTTAACTTTACAATATTCTTGCCTGGAGAATCCCATGGACAGAGGAGCCTGGCAGGCTACAGTCCAGGGGTCACGAAGAGTCAGACACGACTGAAGCAACTTAGCATGCACCAGATTGTATCTCTACAACCCCTGGTCACCAGGAAGGTAGTGCACGTGGCAGGAAGCAAAAGATAGAAACTATTGACACCAGAGGATACAGACTAAAGGAGTGTTGAGAGTTTAACTAAGCTGCTCCATAGTTTTGCTGTCTCAGCATCCATTTTGTTTGACCAAGCAGCCTGCGGGGGCCTTAAACTGTCACTAGCTCACTCATGCAAGCATGTACACTGATAACAGCCCACAGAATAGCAACTAAATGTAAGTTCCTGATATGACTTCCTCAACAGCCCTTGTGATAAACAGTCTCCCACCTAGGACCTTCCCCTTGTGTACCCCTTAGATAAGACCCCTGTGGAACTTACCAAAACCCCATTTTTTTTTTTTTTGGTTTGAATTGATCAGTTCAGCCTTAGCCCAGAAACCCTAAAGCACTCTGCTCAACGGACCTTAATAAAGGTATGTGCCCCAGGTCCTACCTCTCTCTCCACCTGCACCCTGTCTTGATCCACCACCCCCCAATGTGGCCCACAAATGTGTGCCCCCTCCAGGATGTATAAAAAAATAAACCTCTTTAATTTCAATTTCTTTATTAAAGCTAGGCTTTCCATTCAGCTCCCCAGGCCTCTATTTAACAAATTTTAATTTAACAAAGTCATAACAAGGACTTATCTCATTTTGTAGATCACTATCAACACCTTCCCTTTATGCATCTTACAGATATAAGAAAATTAGGGTGATTTACAAAAGAATGAAGAACTACAATAGGGAAAAGTCAAGGGACTTGTCCAAGTAGGATGAACAAGTATCTTTATATATTAATATATCTTTATATATAAACCTTTAAGCAGTTAATAAGAGGGACTGAGCCACCTGTTCATGGACACTTCCCTGTAGCAACCGAGGTGTCAGGGCTGGGGCAGGGTGATCTCAGACCTACCTCTATGGCATGACCCCTGCCACGTGCTCACCCTCATCCTTTAGACTTTATCCAGCCCCAGGGGCGGTGCTGGGAGTAATCGTTGGGATGGCTGCCAGAGTGCTTATGCTTGCCAATCCTTGGATTTGGTTCAGTGATTTAACTCTGCAATAGCATCATGATGCACTATGCACTGTTTTACAGATACTGAAACTGAGACTCGCAGTATGTTTTATAATTGTGAGATGTGGAATAACAGTGGGGCAAAACTGAGTATAGAGAAAAGCAGATGGGACTTGACCTTCATTAGAAATAGACTTTGGGGACAGAGAGAGGGATGGACTGGGAGTTTGGGGTTGGTAGATGCAAACTATTACATTTAGAATGGATAAAAAACAAGGTCCTACTGTATAGTACAGGGAACTATATCCAATCTCCTGGGACACCACAATGGAAAAGAATATTTTAAAAGAATGTGTCTATGTACTGTACAACTGAGTCATTTTGCTATATGGCAGAAATTGGCACAACATTGTAAATCAACTATTCTTCAATTTTTAAAAAATCAAGAAAAAAGAAACAGTTATTAAAATGGGATTAATAAAAGAGACATTGATGGGGCCAAAATCAAGGCATTGATGCAGTTCTATTGGAGACTCTTATGGACCAGTGTGGCCCTCTGCTTGACAACTGGAGCTGATTCATTAGAAAAGACCCTGATGCTGGGGAAAGATAGAAGGCAGGAGGAGAAGGGGACAACAGAGGATGAGATGGTTGAATGGCATCACTGACTCAATGGACATGAGTTTGAGCAAACTTAAGGAGATGGTGAAGGACAGGGAAGCCTGGCGTGCTGCAGTCCATGAGGTCACAAAGAGTCAGACGCAACTGAGTGATTGAACAACAACAATATGCTATGAAGAGGAATGCAAGAAATTGTATTCACAAGCAGGCGGACTCTTAGGGCTGACTTTGAATGAGGAGCTGCCAAATCCTACCACAAGGATGCTGTCCTGTGAACAGCTCCCTATTAAATATCAGACAGCTACTCAGTTTGCTGATGGCGGTTCCAAAGTGGACAGATAGCACTCTGTTTGGGAGGCTACCACATTACAACTGACTCATAAAAGCCCCAAATGAAGATGGCAAGAACAAATTATTTTCATGGTTGAATTGCATGCTATTTTTCTTGCAATAATTGAAGAATTGGACAAAGAAAAGAGCCACTGTGTTTGAGTTTTTACTGACTAATGGGTCATGGTCAATGGCCTGGCCATGTGGTTAGATAGATGAGCAATAGAAAATTGGACTGTTGAAAGGATCCCCATATGGAGCACAGCTCTATGAAAAGCAATAGGGGAATTTAAATGGTGCTATAAAGTAGAACATGTTGATAGCCATCAGAAGAACCTCTTTCCAGGAGCCAAAGGATTTGACAAGTAGATACTGATGTGCTTGCTTGAGATAGCCACCTGGGTCCATGAAATGAGTGGACAAGGAAAAGATACAGCAATGCAAGGATGAACTGATCACTGACATATCCCTCTAGCACCCACTGAGTCACAAAATGTCAACCAGAACTGCCCTGTCTGGCAAAGGAGGCAGAGATTTCAAATGACTATACATCAAGGCTGTATATTGCCATCCTGCTTATTTAACTTATATGCAGAGTACATCATGAGAAATACTGGACTGGATGAAGAACAAGTCTTGAAGCACAAGACTGCTGGGAGAAATATCAATAACCTTGGATATGCAGATGACACCACACTTATGGCAGATAGTGAAGAAGAACTCAAAAGCCTCTTGATGAAAGTGAAAGACGAGTGAAAAAGTTGGCTTGAAACTCAACATTCAGAAAACTAAGATCATGGCATCTGGTCCCATCACTTCATGGCAAATAGATAAGGAAACAGTGGAAACAGTGGGTGACTTTATTTTGGGGGCTCCAAAATCACTGCAGATGGTAAATGCAGCCATGAAATTAAAAGATACGTACTCCTTGGAAGAAAATTTATGACCAACCTAGACAGCATATTAAAAAGCAGAGACATTACTTTGCCAGCAAAGGTCCATCTAGTCGAGGCTATTGTTTTTCCAGTAGTCATGGATGGATGGGAGAGTTGGACTGTAAAGAAAGCTGCACGCCTAAGAATTGATGCTTTTGAACTGTGGTGTGGGAGAAGACACTTGAGAGTCCCTTCGACAGCAAGGAGATCTACCCAGTCCATCCTAAAGGAGATCAGTCCTGGGTGTTCATTGGAAAGACTGATGTTGAAGGTGAAACTCCAATACTTTGGCCACCTGATGCAAAGAGCTGACTCATTGGAAAAGACCCTGATGCTGGGAAAGATTGAAGGCGGGAGGAGAAGGGGACCACAGAAGATGAGATGGTTGGATGGCATTACCAACTCAATGGACATGAGTTTGAATAAACTGCGGGAGTTGGTGATGGACAGGGAGGCCTGGTGTGCTGCAGTCCATGGGGTCGCAAAGAGTCAGACATGACTGAGCGACTGGACTGAACTGATGAGGGGAGAGTCCCTGGAGGAAGGCCCCACACATAGCTGGCAAGCAGACTATGTCAGACTGCTGCTGATAGTTCCAGGGGGTTATAAATGGATCTTTAATTTTTTTTTAATTTAACTTTAAAAAATTTATTTGGCTGCGCCAGCTGTTAGTTGCTACATTCAAGATCGTCAGTCTTTCTTGTGGCATGCAGGATCTTTTGTTGCAGCATGTGGGATCTAGTTCCCCAACCAGGGATCCCAATCAGGCCCTCTGCATTGAGAGTGCAGAATCTTAGCCATTGGACCACCGAGGAACTCTTGGGATCTTTTTTTTTTTTTTTAATTGGAATATAATTGACATATAACATTTATGTAAGTTTAAGGTAGACAGTATGTTGACTTGATACATGGCAATATGTTACCACCTCTATGGCATCACATTAATGAGTCTTCTATAAATGCGACTTGATAGAGACACTCTGTACTGGGCTTTCAATAGTAGAAGCAAATACTCAGAATACTATAATAGGACTGGAATAGAAGCTACTGTAGCAACTTGGACCACAGTTACATTTTTTTCAAATCTAGGAATACACTTATAGCTATGTGTGTATACCTACACTTATAGCTATAGCTACACTTATAGCTTATAATAGTGTCCAAAAATGAGCACAGATATCACATTAAATGAATAGATCATGTTGCCTATATAGCTCAGAGAACTGGTTTGATTGAAAATTGGAACAGGCAGATGTCTAAAAAGGGGGGATAAAGGCATGAAGAGTTGGCTTGCATTCCTTTATGAATGTGTGCTCACATTTAACATAAGGGCCAAGGGACAGTCCCTGCTTGATGTATTTTTCCAATTTTCTGTGAGGTCTGGGGCAGAGAGAGCAAGGAAGATGCTGTTACTACTACACAATTCTTTCCCTCAACACCTCAACTTTCTTCTTTCCAACCTGATATAGTGGTCTTGGGACCAAGGCCACAGCTGGTCCCAAGCTGCAGGCTACAGCTGCAGGTGCCAGGAGCACAGATGATCCCTAAATGAGAAACTGTAACTCTACCTTTAAACCTTTATGCCAGAATTCCGGGAATTCCCTAGTTGTCCAATGGTTAGGGCTCTCTGCTTCCTCTGCAGTGGGCATGGGTTCAAACTCTGGTCTGGGAATTAAGATCCCGCCACAATCTGTAAGGACTTAATGGGATGGATTGTGCCCTTCATCTGTTATATAGATAGGTCAAAGATGGCCTTTACATATTGGCCCCAAAGTCGTTTATTTCTTCACTGCAGGCTGAGATTCAATAGCTCAAAAGCCTGTTGATGCCAAACTGAAATGTGTACACATCCAATTATTTCACAAATAGCCCAAACAAGTAGATTTTTCACCATTTAGGGCCTACCTGCTTTGCATGCCCCATTAAACCTCACCCTACCTCTGTTGTCAAGAGATAAGGCAAGTTCTGGGGTGTACAAAACCCAAGTTGCTGCTGCCCTTCAGAGTTCTCTGACGCAGAGACTCCCCACTTTATTGCTGAGTGACATCACCTAGATACATTAGCTCACTGTCTTAATTCCCAAGCCCCCGGCAGTTCCTTTGCCTTCCTCTTTTCTTAGTAGCCTCTGCCCTCCCACCTCCTGTTGTGAAGCGCTTCCCCAGCCCACAAACCCAATAAAGCTCGTGTGTGCTACTGTCACCTTGTGATCATGTTTTCTCTTGTTCAGTCGCTAAGTCATGTCTGACTCTGCGACCCCATAGATTCCTTGTCCTTCACTATCTCCAGGAGTTTGCTCAAACTCATGTCCACTGAGTTGATGATGCCATTCAACCATCTCATCTTCTGTCACCCCCTTCTCCTCCTGTCCTCAGTCTTTTGCAGCATCAGGGTCTTTTCCAACAAGTCAGCTCCACACATCGGGTGACCCAAGTATTGGAGCTTCAGCTTCAGCATCAGTCCTTCCAATGAATATTCAGGGTTGATTTCCTCTAGGATTGACTGGTTTGATCTCCTTGCTGTCTAAGGGACTTTCAAGAGTTTTCCACAGCACCACAGTTCGAAAGCATCAATTATTTGGCACTCAGACTTCTTTATGGTCCAACTCTCACATCTGTACATGATTACTGGGAAAACCATAGGCTTGACTCTATAGACCTTTGTCTTCAAAGTGATGTCTCTGCTTTTTAATATGCTGTCTAGGTTTGTCATAGCTTTCCTTCCAAGGATCAAGCATCTTTTTATTTTATGGCTTAAGTCACCTTCCACAGTGATTTTGGAGCCCAAGAAAATAAAATCTACCACTGTTTCCATTTTTTTCCCCATCTATTTGCTATGAAGTGATGGGATCCTAGTTTTTTGAATGTTGAGTTTTAAGCCAACTTTTTCATTCTCCTCTTTCACCCTCATCAAGAGGCTCTTTAGTTTCTCTTCGCTTCCTGCCATTTTTTTCTTTATCAACCGCCAAATACCTCAAACCCCTACAAGTGACAATGAAAAGGGGAGAATTTCTGGGGATGACTTGGAAATAGATATGGACACCACCCAGTCAGCAGGAAAATCAATTAGCAAAAATCCTGGATGACCTCAAATGGGTGGAATTCAAAATTTGGGATGCCACTGCATCTGGAGCTGGGGCGGGCAGAGGGGCCTAGTTTTATGGGGTAGGAAGTCAGCCTGCCCACCGGGGAACCCATTAGGCAAATGGTGGATATTGTAAGATCTATGGGCCTGAACAGAAAAGAGGGAAGGGTATATGACTCTGAACTGAGGGAGGCTACCCCTGACCCCATAATGGGCTATAATGAGAGGAGCTCCCTGACACTGGCCAGCGATTCAGGGATAGTCTGTGACAAGAGGACATCCTTGTCACTGGGAGCCACTATAGCAGCTAAACAAGCCTATAAGGCAGAGGCATCGGACCAAGGTTAGTCCCCTAAGTATTTGCATCTTTGCAAACAGCTAGCCTGACTCTCGGAGAAGGCAATGGCACCCCACTCCAGTACTCTTGCCTGGAAAATCCCATGGACGGAGGAGCCTGGTAGGCTGCAGTCCATGGGGTTGCTGACAGTCGGACACGACTGAGCGACTTCACTTTCACTTTTCACTTTCATGCATTGGAGAAGGAAATGGCAACCCACTCCAGTGTTCTTGCCTGGAGAATCCCAGGGACAGGGGAGCCTGGTGGGCTGCTGTCTCTGGGGTCGCACAGAGTCAGACACGACTGAAGTGACTTAGCAGCAGCCTGAATCTGATGCTATCACACTCGGATCTGCTGTTATCATTCTAGCCCCTCCATGGAGGGGTATCAAGACCCCAACTTTTGGGTTGAGGCAGCTAAAGCACTACTTAAAGTGACAAAGACAAGGAAGTCATATTCCTGTCTCTCCTATGACTCCCTAAACAAGGGGGCATCCTGCTGAACAAGAGAGGCAAGACAGAACTTCAATAACAATTGTCTTCACAGAACAGGATGGAAAAATGAATCCCTGCTAAGAGATCTTGCACAATTAGTGAGGAATGAGGGGTAAGGACCCCCAGAGGCAGCTTTGAACCCTGGTTCACATATACCTTGTTGATAAGAATTTTTTTCTATGGAGGGCTACCCACCCAACATGAGGCCTCATAATCACCTGGGCAGGCTGTCAGTGGAAAACACCATCTGAGGCCAAAGATCTCCTCCATCAGCTAGGGATGCTGAAGTGGGCTTATCAGGTAACAGATGGTGTGCAGCAGGATGACTGAGCAAGTGGGAGGAGGGTGGATAGAGTCCTGAGTCCACAGAGTTGTTTCTCAGAGGGGCTCCTGACAAAGGTAAGTCCTCTTTACTGGCAATGATGGTTAACTACGAAAACAGTTTAAAATTCACAGCTGCTCTTCCATTTAATAGAAACTCAGGAAAGACAAACTCAGATGCAAGTGTTTAAGCCACCTGGCCTATATTAGAATTACTATCGAGAGTGAAGCTGCCCCCTCCTAAGTCAACAAACCTACAGCTTGGCCTCTGCTTAAGCGTGAACTCTGAGAAAACAAAGGTTATATATTAGTCAGAATTTCCAGTGAGGCAGAAACAACAGGATGTATATATAAAAAGAATTTTTTTTTTGTAAGGAGTTGGTTCACAGGGCTATCCTGGCAGTCCTCAAGCTGGAGCCCCAGGAGAGATCATGATGTAGTTTCTGTCCAAAGACTCACTGGCTTGGGGTCTAGGAAGAGACAGTGTGTCAATCTGAGTCCCAAAGCAGGGAAAAAAGCAAAGTACCAACTCAGGGCAGTCAGGCAGGAGGAACCGACTTCTTGTGACCCCATGGACTTTAGCCCACCAGTTTCCTCTGTCCATGGGATTCTCCAGGCAAGAATACTGGAGTGGGTTGCCATGCCCTCCTCCAGGGGATCTTCCCAACCCAGGGATTGAACCTATGTCTCTCACATCCCCTGCATTGGCAGGTGAGTTCTTTACCACTAATGTCACCTGGGAAGCCCTTACTTATGGGAGGGTCATCATTTTGTTCTACTCAGGTCTTCACTGCTTGGATGAGACCCACTCACACAGGGGAGGGTGGGATCTGTTTTACTCAGCCTACCAATTCAAATATTAATTTCATCTCGAACCTCACAGACACGCCCATAATAATGTTTGACCTAAAGTCTTAGCACTCTTGACCCAGTAAGATTGACACATAAACTTAACTATCACAGGTTATATTGAACCCTAAAGGACAAGAGAGTCCCACATCAGAGGTTCTCTGATAAATCAGTGCAGCAATAGTACTACTTACTAGGGTTAGAGTACAAGCCGTGGCAGGCTTCTCTTCCAGAGGTAACCTCATCTTCAGTACTTACATCTGGTCTCTGCCACTGGCCAGGACAGCCCTCACGCAGGGGTCCAACAGTCACAGAAGTGGGCCTCACCTGAAGACAGTTGCCCTTGTATCACATTAACTGTAGTTTGGGTTCCAGAACCCAAACACACTGGCTGGCTCTGTTGGACATAGGTGCTCAAACCTTCCTAATCTCAGGGAGCATTCATGCTTTAAAGTCCCCCCCAAAAAAGAGGTGACTGGCTTGAGAGGACAATTAATTAAAAGAAAAATTACCCACTAATATGGATCTTTATAGTCAAAGCTGTGGTTTTTCTAGTAGTCACCACTGAGGCTAACTCACCCAAACCCCAGAAATGCCTCTACCCCTTGCTCAATGGGGACAGAAGGGAAGACAGTCAGCACCCTCAAAACAAGAAAAGCAATTATCTTCCTTTACTGATGGAGTAAGCATGGGGTGTTAAGGGACCAGACAACAGACAGCCACAGCCTATCACCATAAAACCCATACAGGGCACAGACCAAAGCACCCAATGGGCTGAGCAACATGTAATAGTCCTAGCAATAGAGTATGCCTTTGACAAACATTTCCCCAACGTTCATATTCTACTGACTCCTGGTCAGTGTTCATGAGCTAACTTCTTGGTCAGCACAATGGCAAAATCAGGTATTTGGGATAAAGAGCTATGGGGCTAATTGCCACACTAGCTCCCACTCTGCCTATCTGAGTGCACCATACCTCGGCTTATACCGAACAAGACACAGAGGAGATACCTTAAGATGCCAAGCCTGATGAACTAACTGAACCACCAGAGCAGCTAGGGCTCTGGAAGGAGGGGGCGTCTCCCGACCTTTGAGAGGAGCCACCCCCACTTCTATCAGGGGGCACATGAGAGGTCAGGGTTTTGGGACATCATGGAGTTATGAAAATGGATTGTTAGAGGAGTCAGATCAGCAGTGAGACAAACCATCAGGGACTGTAGCAGAAGCCAGAAATCTAGACATTGGGCATGTCTCACTGGAGGGAAAATTCACAGAGAAGGAGGGCCACATCAGAGATGGCAAAGTGATTTCACTGGGCCTCCCCAAAGAGCAACAGGAACATATATGTTAACATGTGGTTAATAGTGGTGGATACCCACACAGGCCTTCCATCGCTCTCCTTTGGGGGCCCCAACCTCTGTTAACATTACTGAAGGGTTAACACAGCAGCCTGACAGCCCTTGGGAGTGTTGCTAGTTACACAAATACATCAAGGTTTCCACTGCAAAGCAACAAACAGTGAGTAGTAAAAAATCACATTGTGTGAGTTTTCACCTACCTCACTGTCTAGGAAGAATATAATGATATTTAAAAACAAGGGCTGCTGAGAGAACCTGGAGTAAAATGGTCCCATAAGTTCAAAGATGCAGTCGTAAGATATGACTGCACTGTATCAAAATTCACAACAAATGAAGTGACCACCCAAGGAGACGTTGTGATCTCTCCTGGTGGGCATGTCCACACTGCACACAACCCAATTACTAGTTTTCATGGACATGGGAGCCTTGCATGCTGCCCGCAACAAAGGAACATCCACTTGATACTTTCACCTTTTCCCCTTCTTCCTCATAGAAAGTCGAGAGCCTAGCAACCACTTCCCCTTTGATCCCGACAGGGACCTGCCATGGACCACCAACTTTGTGACCATACTCAAATGGGAGCTTCTGCTCTTCATCCAATGTAAGCTGAGCAAACCACTCACCACTATCTGGAGAGAAAAGCATCCACATCTGCTGCCCAAATACTCCACTAAATCTCCATAGAACAACCTTGGACCAGCTCTCAACACCCAGGAGGTAGAATTAGTTACCCCTGGACTAGGTAATACCATTTGGATGATATCCAAGGGACAACCGAGCTTCCCCTGCCTACAGTGCAGGAGCTGCAGGAGAGGTGGGTTTGATCCCTGGGTGGGAAAGATCCCCTGGAGGAGGACATTGCAACCCACTCCAGTATTCTTGTGTGGAGAATCCCATGGACAGAGGAGCCTGGTGGGCTACAGTCCATAGGGTCGCAAAGAGTTAGGCACGACTGAAGCGAGGTAGCACAGCATGACATGGCATGGCAAGGGACAACCAGAGCTTCTACTGCTGCCCACAGATAATCTCTGACCTTCACCCTTACTCTCTTGCTGTGCCCCTTTCATATTTGAGGTGTTCCTCCTTTACCAGTGTTGATTACACACCATTGATGGATCACCCTCCCCTGGCAAACTACACTCTAGTGCTGACAGTGTTCAGAAACAAGATGCCCCTTACACCAAACAGGGAAACATACAACATGGGTCAGGATTGGAACTATGGGAAGCGTGCTACTGGACATTCAGATCAGTCAGTCCTACTAACACGACCACAGACACCATCACTAAGGCTAGCATTCCTCCTCCCATCTCTACTACTATCTGCAACACCCAATCTTGCTAAGCCAGGCTCTAAGATATGACTTGTGACTCACAGTACAGGTGTCTGTGGGTCAACTCTTACTTCAAATATGTGGCTAATCATGGGCTGAGCCCATAACAAATTGAGCTGACTCAGATGTTGAGTATGAGGTGGATAATATGCAGGTTTGCTTGGCTAGAAATTATAAACTCCTATTAACATCACCTTGAATTGCTCTAAGCTGCACAACTTACCTTCACAGGAACATAGAATATGGGCAGCAATGAGAGTCTTGGTGGGCCTGTAAGAGAATCCCTGGTAAAGGGCCTCCCCTATAACAAGCTTCCCCTTGTCCAACACTGGATACTGGGTTTGACTCAAAACTGCAGTAGATATTTACTCAGCAGCAGAACCTCGCAAGGACTTGCCCTCACCAACCACACTAGCCACAACTCTCCAATGCCACAATCTTTCCAAATATTGTCCTGATACTAACCACTTTAGGATCACTGATTGGTGGGTGGAGGGGCAGGAGAAACAGAGTATGTGCAGGACACCACGGCAGTGAAAGAAATACAGCCAGTCATGCCATAGCCACACAACTTAAAGTATCCCAGGAGAAACTGAGAAGGAGGGAAAATTCACCCTTTTTGTGCTTTCTCAGGCTTGGGGACAAGCAGAGTTCAGGAGCCTGTAGGAAGGAAGAAGGCTGACTAAAATTTGGTCAAGACGAAGCAGAGGGTAAGCAATAGGTAACTGTGAACACTTAGTGCCCCTCTCATTAAGTCAGGCAAAATCTGTCCTTATGGAATAAGAGTTCCTGGGAAGTTGCTGCTGCTGCTGCTTTAGTCGCTTCAGTCATGTCCGACTCTGTGCAACCCTATGGACCTAAGCCTGCCAGGCTCCTCTGTCCATGGGATTCTCTAGGCAAGAGTACTAGAGTACTGACCCAGGGATTGAACCAGAGTATCCTGCTTTGCAGGCAGATTCTTAACCACTTAGCCACCAGGGAAGCCCCATTAGGAAGTTGAGTTAGGTCCAGATAGTTTTCAAGGGGGTGCTGGCCTTCATGTTCCTGTTATTCTTGAAGGACTGTGTGTCATCTGTTGATTGTTCTGTTAGACTGACAGCTGTTAAAGAATCTTGGGCTTCCCAGGTGGCACTAGTGGTAAAGAACCCACCTGCCAATGCAGGAGACATGAGACATTCTAGACACAGTTTCGATCCTTGGGTTGGGAAGATCCCTTGGAGGAGGGCATGGCAACCCACTCTAGTATTCTTGCCTGGAGACTCCCACAGACAGAGGAGCCTGGTGGGCTACAGTCCATATGGTCACAAAGAGTCGGACACAACTGAAGTGACTTAGCATGCATGCATACTTAGGAATAAAATAAAATAATAGTTATTAAAGGTTTAATAAGGGAGTAAATCTAAGATTTGATGTTCAGAGAGAACGAGTTGAGAAGATTCCTAGACATTGGGCCTGAAGGGTATTCAGAGAGTGAAGATGACAGTGAGAATCTGAAGAATTTTCTGGAATGTCTGGATGTTTTGGTGATGGCATAGACATCAGGGAGGTTTCAGGGATACACACACAGCAGTGACTTCCAATCACAAGTGCCCCACACCAGGATGGTGTCCAATGCCAGATAATTATGACTATCCACTCACTGGAGTTCCTATAGTTCTCAGGCAGTGATATTAGTGGTTTTGGTAAGATTATTCACAGTCATGGTTATTTCCTATAGCAGAGCACAGAAGATGCAGGTGGCCAGATGAACTTCTAAGCAGCCCACACAACAGCAGCTCTAGGCAGGCATGTAGCCCATACTTGACTTGCTGCAGCAAGTGTTTTTAGGTTTACTCCCAGTCTCTTAGCCTCCTGTTTAAGTCTTCTTAAGAACCTGATGAGACAAGAGCACAGCCTCCTTCTGGGGCTTGAATTTTGCCCAAGCTTGTAGTTGTAACATGTTTCATAGACTGTTGGCTCATCTAGTGTCTGGAAAACTTAAATCAGAGGTAATAGAGTAGTTAAGGTGAGAAAAAAGGGCAGTCTGGTTAAGCATGGATTGCCCTTTTTGAAAAATATTGAGGTTGAAGGAGATTCCTTTCAAAGTGTAGAGAAAATGTTGAGTGACCCTGCTTTTTTCCCTAGACTAGGGAAAAGACTCTGAGTGAGAGCACAAAGGATCCCTTAAATATGAGATGGCATAGGGATTTAAGGGAAACTGGAAGTTTCCAAAGAAGAGGGAGAACATAACCTGCATTCTAAAGTGAGGTTGTGAGACTGTACTATGAGTTGGGTGAAGGAGGGCTATGGATTCTGGGGTCCTTGCAGGGGTGGTGGAATTGTTAAAAGGGAGAATACCTTGGGTAAAGGGGAAAATTAAATAATACAAATGAAGGCTCATTATTGAAGTCTTCAGTTGTAAGGGAGGGGAGTTATGTGGATAGTAAAGATGATGCTGGAGTAGATAGAGAAAAAACATGATTCTGCAAGAACAGTAAAAATGGTGAGATTAGGAAGTACACAAGAGCATCCTACAGGGTCTTGTTTGGCATCTTGGGCAGAAACTGACCACCTCATGGCGTCATCTCCTTGGTCTGAAGTTCTTATGAAAGCAGTACCCCTTGTGGCAGTGTCTGCTTCCAGGGGTTCCTCAAGGGACTCTCAGTTTATTTTTTTTTTTACAAGTTTAAATCATGTATTTAAAATACTATTTATAACATGCTTAATCTGCCAATTCAGGAGCCCATGGTGTGGTGTGGGAAATGGTGGGCATTTGCCCACTAGACCAGCAGAGCAGGACGGCAGGGGTGTAGCCCTCCGTCCCATGCCCCTATGTTCAGATACCCAAGGGGCTCATGTGCACCCATGAAATCACATGGCCAAAAACAGGGCCCCAGAAGTTTCTAGAGTCTCTGCCTACCAGGGAGGCTGGGGGCAGACCTGCCACTCCACCCCCAAGCAGAGAATCCCCAGATGGGGCCAAGCAGTGTATGGCTGGGCTAGCCAAGGCTGGGCAGGACAGTGGGCTCTGGAAGGGGCTGATGGTAGCATATGGGGTGCTGACTCCTGCCTGCAAGTGGGGAGTTCCCTGACTGAGTGGGTGAAGAAGGGTTGGCCCCAGGCCCAGCCCCAGCTCCTTTGGTTACAGGCCAACATCAGAGTAATGGCTTATGGGAAGTGGTTAGCTGGAAGGGCTCCTGGGGTCATGGAGGAGCTGGGAGAAGGGGATAGTACTATAAAGGCAGATAAAGGAGCAGCAGCCTCAGGTTTCTGCCCCCTACTCCCCTGAGGTTTTCTAAGCTAAAGCCTACAATTTACTTTGAAAATTTTTTTAAAAAAAGAAAAAGAAAAGTACTTAAGGAGAGTTACAGACAACTATGATAAAACAAAAACCCACAAATACACACACACGCAAAATCCAAACCATTCTCACATCTCCCCTCTCACCTCCCCCCAACACAATGGTTTCCTGTTTTCTTTTAAAATTTTGCCTGCCACCTCTCCATCTGGGAAGCCAGGATATGACTGCTGGTGTGATGACAAGCTCCCGGCAGACAGAGTCCCATCTTTGGCCAGAGGGAGGTGGGAGCATCAGTCCCTACTACATTCTTGATTCACAGACACTCATCAGTCAGCCTTCCCTTGGTTCCCACTAGAGGAGGGGAGCAAGAACAGGTGGTCCCAACAGCTGAGCAACAAGCACTTCCAGTCTTCCCATCTGGCTTACCTCTGTACCTCCTCCAATGGGAAATCATAGTCTCACCTGGGCCAGAAACCACTATTACAGGAGAGATGGATGCTAACCGTTTAAAATGCGGAAACTTGGTCAGGGCAGTGGAACCATAAAGACAGTAGCAACCTCTTCCTGTACCTATTCCTGGAGGTCATTTCCCCTCAGAACAGCCTGTGGGCACCATTCAACTTCCTGCAGGTTCTTACTGTCTGAAGCTTTATTTCAGCTCTGCTCACCAACAATTGCCTACCTTCACACAATTGTAAGCCTGTGCTATGGACTAGTTGGAGATCCAACTGAGAGCCGACCTTTCCTCCTAAAAAGGAAGATGCATTGGGCCAAGGCTTGCTGGGCCTGATTGACATCCCCACAGGACAGGCTGAGAGCCAGGCAATGCAAAGGTGGAGTGAGCCTGCAAGACCTGGCTTACCACCTTAGCCAGGCAAGCTGCCCTAATCACAAATGTCACAACAGCCACTCCAAAACTCATCTGCTGAGTGAGGAGGTCTGCCTGACTGGCTGAGGGACGTAAGGCAATGGAAAAGATCAGAAGGCCTGAGAGGAGACAGATTTATATACACACTGCTACCCTGGGCAGGGCCCCCTACATCTCTTCCACCTCAAAGAACCAAAGCAAATCTCCAGGACCCAAGGACAGAAGGGAAACTGCTTTCATTCCATGCCCTTTCTCTGGTGGAGGATAGACTAAGACTATGGGGAACCAGTCTGTCATTACCAATCTTTACAAGGCACAGCTTGTCTTTTCCCAAGTGTGTTCAGAATGGTTTGCTCATAAGGTAGTGATTTCACAAGGGAAATATACTGCATAGAGTTACCGAGCTGATGCCATCAACAGAGGCAGCACTCCACAGACCCTTACTAAGCCTTGCTGGAGTGGGAAGATCCACCTACCTTCTGACCACACTTGGCAGGAGGCTCAGAGTCCTGGAGTCAGACTATCTCCTGGCTTTCCCTGTGCTGACAACAAAACACCGAGCAAGTCTTGCAGCCCTTACTCCTAAAGCCCGGGAGTGCAGCCTCACTCCCTGCCCTCTTCTAGAAGTAGCAAGCCTGGCTGGTGGGGAACCACCCTGAGGGGTTTTGGAAGAGGAAGTCTGTTCACTTTATCTATCACCCAAAATACTAGACTAGGTGAGTGGTTGACACCCTCCTCAGGCTCTCTGAGCCTATAAAGCTAGTCCAGTCTCCAGGCAGGGCCCAGATGCCCTGGGACATAGCTGGGGGTAGGGAGGTATAGGCTTGGGGTCTGTCCTGGGGACTACAGAGCTCTGCCCTTTTTCTGGGCTTCAGTAGGAATACAGAAGCTAAGCTCACCAAATCCTATTGGTTAATGCTTCTAGTGAATTGCCCAGAAACATTTTTTTTAACTCTATGCTACTCCTTTATTGAAACAACATCACTGGAAAAGCCATTTCAGTACAAATGGAAGATGAGTTTTAAAATGGATATTTTGAATTAATTTTTTATTGAAGGAAAATTGCTTTATAGAATTTTGTTTTCTGCATCAGCCATAGGTATACATATATCCCCTCCCTTTTGAATCTCCCTCCCATCTCCCTCCCCATCCCACACTCTAGGTTGATACGGAGCCCCTGTTTGAGTTTCCTGAGCCATACAGCAAATTCCTGTTGGCTGTCTATTTTACATATGGTAATATAAGTTTCCATGTTCCTCTTTCCATACATCTCACCCTCTCCTCCCCTCTCCCCATGTCCATAAGTCTATTCTCTTTGTCTGTTTCTCCATTGTTGCCATGTAAGTAAATTCTTTGGTACCATTTTTCTAGATTCCATATATATGTGTTAGAATACAGTATTTATCTTTCTCTTTCTGACTCACTTCACTCTGTACAATAGGTTCTAGGTTCATCCACCTCATTAGAACTGACTCAAAGGCATTCCTTTTTATGGCTAATATTCCATTGTGTATGTATACCACAACTCCTTTATCCATTCATCTTTCGATGGAGATCTAAGTTGCTTCCATTTTCTAGCTATTGTAAATAGTGCTGCAATGAGCAATGGGATACATGTATCTCTTTTGATTTTGGTTTCCTCAGGGTATATGCCTAGCCCAGAAACATTTTTAAGTAGACTGCTGCTGCTTCTGCTAAGTCGCTTCAGTCATGTCCGACTCTGTGCGACCCCGTAGACGGAAGCCCACCAGGCTCCCCTGTCCCTGGGATTCTCCAGGCAAGAACACTGGAGTGGGTTGCCATTTCCTTCCCCAATGCATGAAAGTGAAAAGTGAAAGTGAAGTCGCTCAGTCGTGTCCGACTCTTAGCGACCCCATGGACTGAAGCCTACCAGGATCCTCCGTCTATGGGATTTTCCAGGCAAAAGTACTGGGGTGGGGTGCCATTGCCTTCCCCGTTTAAGCAGACTACCAAACTTTAATTGAGAAAGAATAGTTTGATAGCCTACTTAAAAATGTTTCTGGGCAATTTGCTAGAAACATTAACCAATGAATAATTTGGTTGCTGCTGCTGCTAAGTCGCTTCAGTCGTGTCCGACTCTGTGCGACCCCATAGATGGCAGCCCACCAGGCTCCCTGTCCCTGGGATTCTCCTGGCAAGAACACCCACTCCAGTGTTCTTGCCTGGAGAATCCCACTCCAGTGTTCTTGCCTGGAGAATCCCACTCCAGTGTTCTTGCCTGGAGAATCCCACTCAAGTGTTCTTGCCTGGTGAATCCCACTCCAATGTTCTTGCCTGGAGAATCCCAGGGACAGGAGAGCCTGGTGGGCTGCCGTCTATGGGGTCGCACAGAGTCGGACACGACTGAAGCAACTTAGCAGCAGCAGCAACCAAACTATTCATTGGTTAATGTTTCTAGCAAATTGCCCAGAAATATTTTTAAGTAGGCTATCAAACTATTCTTTCTCAATTAAAAATTCACTAAACTGCTAAAACCCCCCCAGGCACTTTTTTTAGTAAATCAAATATTAGTATAAACAAGGACTTCCCTGGTGGTCCAGGGATTAAGAATCTATCTTGCAATGCAGGGGACATGGGTTTGATCCATGGTCATGCCACAGAGCAACTAAGCCCAGGAGCCACAAACTGAGTCAGTGCACCACAGCTGCTGAAGCCCTTGGGCCTTAGAGCCTGTGCTCCACAACAATAGAAACCACCACAGCGGGAAGCTCATGTACTACTACTAGAGAGTAGCCCCCACTCACCCCAACTAGAGAAAGCTTCGAAGGCCCAGCACAGCCAATAAATAAATAGTAATAAATAAAATTTATTTTTAAAAAATTTGTGTAAAGAAACAAAATTAGGAAGAAAAGAGAAAAAAAGGATATTTTCAAATGGAGCTTGGTTTTAATGATGAAGACGTGCACTTGAGGGTGTGTGGATGGGAGTTCTCAGTTGTGTTTTGAAATCTCAAGTTAATGAGCATGATGAACTATTATTGCTGGCACTGACTTTACCCCAAGTAGCCAAGTAGTAGTGTCTGACTCTCTACTCGAGTTCTTGGTGGATCCCCCGACCCTCCTCTAACTCCCCACGCTTTCCCTTCCCATTGAGTTGGGAAGCCCTTGTAGCCGTGCCAATCACAGTGGGAAGAGGGAGGAGGAAGTCACAGCATATGGGGTTCGTGGTCACAATGAGTGGAGCAAAGGGGATCAGAGTGCAAGTAAGCCAGGTCATTCCCTCTGCTCAAGTCCAGCTGTCTGCCACAGCAGTGTTACCCGCAGCCAATGGCCCACTCAGGAAGTGACGACAGCAATATCCATTCCTGCCTGCATTTATCTGCGCTGTTTGAAGTTTTGTGACCCATCAGGACCCAAAGGCTGTCTGATCACATTGCTGAGATACCTGCTGTCTTCGGGTTGGGAGATCCTGATTGGCCTGTCAAGGGTAGATTTCTCTTGATCCTCTTCAGGACTGGTGCTGCCCAAGCTCTGCTACCTTCTGCTGCGCTAGGGACTTGACACTAGGGCTGGCCTGCGGGTGGAGTTGGGGCTGCTGATCACACCGTGTGGTTGGGCCTCTTGAGGATGCTGATCTGTGAGGGGGCTCCTAGGAAGGTTGTCATCCTGAATCACAATATGCACAATGGAAGGAGATTTGGACTTCCCCATCATCTGCCACCTCCTTCCAGCTCTCAGCAACTTCCTCATCTTCCATCTTACTGGCCACTTTCCAAGACCTTCAGTTTAGAGTGTGCAGTTGGGATGGACTTCCATTTAGAGTAGGTTTTAATATCTTTTCAGTTGAGAAACACCAATCCAGGATTTGACTCCCTGGGGTTTGGTGGTAGAGTTAATGATGTAGAGAGAATGATGAAAGGGCCCTGTTAATAAGACTCAAGGGGCTTCCTAAGTGGCACTAGTGGTAAAGAACCCACCTGCTAATGCAGGAGACATCAGAGACATGGGTTTGTTCCCTGGGTCAGGGAGATCCCCCTGGAGAAGGGCATTGCAGCCCACTCCAGTATTCTTGCCTGAAGAATCCCCATGGACAGAGGAGCCTGGCAGGCTACAGTCCATAGAGTTGCAAAGAGCTGGACACGACTGAAGTGACATAGCACACACACACACACACACACACACACAATAAGACTCAAGATTAGTCTTCTGGTTGCCTTGAGAGAATTAAGTCTCCAGTTTCTAGGTTATATAGTGGTATACATGGGAGAAATGGAGAAAAAGCAGCTTCAACTTGCCAAAGAGAAGTTTGGGAATAATGAAAAAATTTCTTGGCAAATTTTAGAATGTCTGAATTGACCTAGTTAGAGTCTTCAAGAGCCCAACAGAATAGAGAATTCTAAGGGCTAGCCAATAATTTTATAAGAGGACAGTTGGTATGACCCATCAGAAAGGACCAGCAATAAGCAATAAGGGATAAGGGTGAAACCCTTAGGCCATGGGAGATTGACTTCTTACATCAGTTTAGCAAGTTTTTATTTTAATAGTCCATTAGCTCTATCATTGGAGAAGGCAATGGCACCCCACTCCAGTACTCTTGCCTGGAAAATCCCATGGATGGAGGAGCCTGGAAGGCTGCAGTCCATGGGGTCGCTGAGGGTCGGACACGACTGAGCAACTTCACTTTCACTTTTCACTTTCATGCATTGGAGAAGGAAATGGCAACCCACTCCAGTGTTCTTGCCTGGAGAATCCCAGGGACGGGGGAGCCTGGTAGGTTGCCGTCTATGGGGTCACACAGAGTCGGACACGACTGAAGTGACTTAGCCTAGCCTAGCCTAGCTCTATCACTCCAAATGAGTAAGAGGATGACAAAGACAGTGTAATTTTTGTGATAGATGAAGAACTCATTGGATTTCTTGGATGACTTTACTCATGAAATGGGCCCTTCAGTCACTTGACAGAGCCAGTGTGGAACACTTGTCCTAATAAAAGTTTAGCAACTACAGTGGCAGAAGCCCTTTTACAAGGGAAAGTTTTAAGCCAGAGAGAAAACATATATGATAGTAAGAACATATTTATTTTATAACCATGAGATTTAGGAGCTGAAGAAAAGGTCCTACATATTTACCTATTAAGAAAACTCAAAAGGTGAGTGATGTAAACTTCCAAATGAAATTTACAATCCCCAGTTAGCGGATTTTGAAAAGTAAAATTGTGACCAAGTTAATGTTTTTCAAATAATTGAAAGTATTATTTATAAAATTGTATTGTTGCTACCTAAAATTAGGTAAGGGGCTTTCCAGGTGCCAATGCAGGAGATCCAAGAGATGTGGGTTTGATCCCTGGGTCGGGAAGATCCCTGGAGTAGGAGATGGCACCCCACTCCAGTCATCTTGCCTGAGAAATCCCATGGACAGAGGGCCTTGGAAGGCTGTAGTCCATGGGGTTGCAAAGAGTCAGACATGACTGAGTGACTGAACATGTACACACATACAACATAAGGTAAAGCAGCATGATGACACAAATAGAAATATATCAGAGACAGTGAGCATGATGACAAATCTCTAGGAACCTTACATAATTTTTGAACTATTTATATTAATAATATTTTACCCAAACAACTCTAATCTAGGGAAGGCTAAGTATTTTTTGACAACACTTTCCATGTAATTTATATAATCATTTATATAATATTAAATAAAGCTAATCATTTTTAGCACCTCTTTTTACAAGACTAAAGAACAAATCTTTTGTGATTTTCCAGTGGCCCTCTGGGAAACCCCAAAGTCAATTTTATAAAGTATAAAAAAGTATAAAAGATATATAAAACTATATAAAAGATATCAAGTATATAAAAAATAAAAGATATCAAGTATATAAAAGATATCAATTTGCATTAGATTTGGGGAAGGCAAGATGTCAAAAGTTGTCAGGATATTTGAACAACTTGGTAACACTATCTGAAAGTCAGAAAAATATTACATAACATACAACATACATAGATATGTGCGACCCCATAGATGGCAGTCCACGAGGCTCCCCCGTCCCTGGGATTCTCCAGGCAAGAACACTGGAGTGGGTTGCCATTTCCTTCTCCAGTGCATGAAAGTGAAAAGTGAAAGTGAAGTCGCTCAGTCGTGTCTGGCATTTAGCGACCCCATGGACTACAGCCCACCAGGCCCTCCGTCCATGGGATTTTCCTAACAAGAGTACTGGAGTGGGGGTGCCATTGCCTTTTCCAATATAAACATACAGACAGATACAAATAAGGATATTATAGCTATCATTCTAAAATTTTAGTTGAGTCATGTATAAACATAGAAATATAGAACTCCTTGGTTAATATAACACAGTTATGGCCCTTGTATTTGCCCCCCTTTATATTTTTATCAGGATTATTCTGACAGATAGAACAAGTGAGGTTATCTATTTAATATGAGGGCTTAGAGTTCCCACCGTCTACTTTGACCTGATGTGTAATACTTATGGAGTTGTGTGTGTGCGTGCTCAATCATGTCCAACTCTTTGCAACCCCATGGACTGTAGCCTGCAGGCTCCTTTGTCAATGGGATTTTCAAAGCAAGAATACTGAAGTGGGTTGCTATTTTCTACTCAGGGGATCTTCCAAATCCAGGGACCGAATCTGTGTCTCTTGTGTCTCCTGCATCGGCAGGCAGATTCTTTACCACTGTGCTGTGTGGGACGCCCCAATATTATGGAGGCTGTGGGAGGGATAAATATGGGAAGACAGGCCAAAGAGATACCCAGAAGCCACCTGAATGTCTCCAAAAATATCTGAGTGGATAAAATAGCCAGTCTGTTTCCAGTTAGCTTTCTCAGCTTTAGGTGGTTGCCTTTGGAGTCAGGAGTGACTATAGTCTAGTGATTACAGGAATCTGAGGGGCTGTATTAGGAAGAGAAAGATCAGGCAGGGATGTTGAAGGGAGACAGATCAAAGGACTTAAGGCAACTTCAGGGAAGAACAAAGACAGTAAGAGGAGGAAGAAGGAATGGAGAGTGATGAGAAGGGGGCAGGCCTTGGATGTGCCAGTTTGGGAAGGCCTCAAGTTTTCCAAAGAAGTCACTGAAGTTCCAAATTGCCTTTGGTAAATTTTACCCATTTATGAATTTATTAAATTAAGTAAGTGCAGTAATGGAAAAACATATAATAAGCAGAGAAGAAGAGTAGGGAAGACACCTGGCAGGATGAGATTTGTTGTTTTTACTGTTCAGTTGCTCAGTCGTGTCTGGCTCTCTGCAGCCCCATGCTACAGCATGCCAGGCTTCTCTAAAGCTCATGTCCATTGAGTTAGTGATGCCGTCCAACCATCTCAATATCTGTTGGCCCCTTCTCCTCCTGCCCTCAATCTTTTCCAGCATCAGGCTCTTTCCCAATGAGTTGGCTCTTTGCATCAAGTGGCCAAAATATTAGAGCTTCAGCATCAGTCCTTCCAATGGAATAATCAGGGTTGATTTCCTTTAGGATTAACTGGTTTGATATCCTTGCTGTCCAAGAGACTCTCAAGAGTCTTCTCCAGCACCACAGTTCAAAAGCATCAGTTATGAGATTAACAAATAGTCCATTCTGAAGGAGATCAGCCCTGGGATTTCTTTGGAAGGAATGATGCTAAAGCTGAAACTCCAGTACTTTGGCCACCTCATGCGAAGAGTTGACACATTGGAAAAGACTCTGATGCTGGGACGGATTGGGGGCAGGAGAAGAAGGGGATGACAGAGGATGAGATGGCTGGATGGCATCACTGACTTGATGGACGTGAGTCTGAGTGAACTCCGGGAGTTGGTGATGGACAGGGAGGCCTGGTGTGCTGCGATTCATGGGGTCGCAAGAGTCAGACACAACTGAGCGACTGAACTGAACTGAAACCAAGGTTAGAGAGCTGAGGGAACCCTTTATGCCATCTCTGGGAAGGAAGCCAAAGGAACACCCATGTGCAATTTCTGGAGCAAAGAGCTATGTGAACCCCTCCCCCCAACACACACACACACACACACACACACACACACACACACACACACACACGCACAAGCTGTCTTTAGGGACTGGGGAGCTAATGAAAGATCCATGCCAAGCCATGGGTTTGGGGAGCTGAGATAACTCTCATGCACAATCCCCAGTTTAGGGGAGCCAAGGAACAGAAGAAGCCTTACAGAGGGGCAAAGAAACGTCTCTTTACCAGAAAGAAAAAGTAATTCCTTTCTACCATACTACAGCAAACAAATGTCCAGAATACTGGACTAAAGTAGGAGGTGTGACCCACCATTGTAGATTCCTATTTTTCCAGCAGAAAAGGACACAGGGTCCAAGAAACCATCATGAATACCTGGGTGAAGACAGTTGAATCTCAGTTAATACAGCTCTATTACTTACTGGTCAAAGTAGCCCACTGGTTCTTTATCTATGTAACACTACCCATATGAATGGGAATAGACTGAGGAAGGATGCATTGCTAGACTGGTATTGCTGTCAGCAATCTGGACCAGCACAGCAACTGCCCTTAACATCGCCTCCACAGGTGGAAAACTTTCGGTTAAAATGAGTGGAGAAAAGGAGAAATGGTAACTGAAGGAAAAGGAATGAATAAATGGTTTATGCAATGAGGGAAATCCGCTATTACACTGGTGCCTTGATAGAGGCTCAGAGCAAAGGCCTTGTCTCTTAGCACAAGTATGCTGCTGCTGCTGCTGCTAAGTCACTTCAGTCATGTCCGACTCTGTGTGACCCCATAGACGGCAGCCCACCAGGCTCCCCCATCCCTGGGATTCTCCAGGGAAGAACACTGGAGTGGGTTGCCATTTCCTTCTACAATGCATGAAAGTGAAAAGTGAAAGTGAAGTTGCTCAGTCATGTCCGACTCCTAGCAACCCCATGGACTGTAGCCTTCAGGCTCCTCCACCCATGGGATTTTCCAGGCAAGAGTACTGGAGTGGGGTGCCATTATCTTCTCTGAGCATAAGTATACCAGGTACTTAAAATAGTGAAGCCATATGCTTGGTGAGACCACCTCTGCTTTTTGGAACCTGATAAGTTTGAATAGAAGCCTGAATCGCATCACTTTGGGTTACATTTTGTTGATGCCATATGATGATGAATTGGATCAATTGTTGATGATTGAATGGAATTCTATATTCCAGTATCTGTTTCCTTCTTGTTTTTCAAGATACATATACTATAAAGTATACCATTTAAGAAGGAATTTCTGGGAACAACTCCCTACCAGGCCATCAGACTGTATGGTCTACAACTCTCAGCAGACCAATTTATATGTCATTATAAACCTTGATGATAGAATGCTTGAGCAAGTGAGTGAAGGTTGTTTTGTCGTGTCTGACTCTGCGACCCCATGGGCTATACAGTCCATGGAATTCTCCAGGCCAGATTACTGGAGTGGGTAGCCTTTCCCTTCTCCAGGGGATCTTCCCAACCCAAGGGTCAAACCCAGATCTCCCACATTGCAGGCAGATTCTTTACCAGCTGAGCCACATAGAATGCTTAGTCCCTGGTTGTAATAAACAAAATAAAACAGCAGCATGCCTGACATGGCACAGTGTGTTATACACAGTTATATGTTCTCCTTGTTTTTGTGGATAGAAAGCTATTAAACAGGATAAAAAAGTAATGCTTAAATTCTCCAAGCCAGGCTTCAGCAATACGTGAACTGTGAACTTCCGGATGTTCAAGCTGGTTTTAGAAAAGGCAGAGGAACCAGAGATCAAATTGCCAACATCTGATAGATCATCGAAAAAGCAAGAGAGTTCCAGAGAAACATTTATTTCTGCTTTATTGACTATGCCAAAGCCTTTGACTGTGTGGATCACAACAAACTGTCGGAAATTCTTAAGAGATACCAGACCAGCTTACCTGCCTCCTGAGAAATCTGTATGCAGGTCAGGAAGCAACAGTTAGAACTGGACATGGAACAATAGACTGGTTTCAAACAGGGAAAGGAGTACGTCAAGGTTGTATATTGTCACCCTGCTTATTTAACTTATATGCAGAGTACATCATGCAAAATGCCGGGCTAGATGAAGCACAAGCTAGAATCAAGATTGCTGGGAGAAATACCAATAATCTCAGATATGCAGATGACACCACCCTCATGGTAGAAAGTGAATAGGAACTAAAGAGCTTCTTGATGAGGGTGAGAGGAAAGTGAAAAAGGTGGCTTAAAACTCAACATTCAGAAAACTAAGATCATGGCATCAAGTCCCATCACTTCACAGCAAACAGTTTTGGGGGAAAATGGAAACAGTGACAGACTATGTTTACTTGGGGTCCAAAATCACTGTGGACTGTGACTGTAGCCATGACCTTGGAAGAAAAGCTATGACAAACCTAGATAACATTTTAAGAAGCAGAGACATCACTTTGCCGACAACAGTCCATCTAGGCAAAGCTATTGTTGTCCCAGTAGTCATATGTGGATGTGAGATTTGGACCATAAGAAAGCTGAATGCCAAAGCATTGATGCTTTTAAACTGTGGTGTGGGAGAAGACTCTTAGAGTTCCTTAGACAGCAAGGACATCAAACCAGTCAATCCTAAAGGAAATCAACTCTGAATATTAACTAGAAAGAATACTTTGGCCACCTGATGCGAAGAGTTGACTCTCTGGAAAAGATCCTGATGCTGGGAAAGATTGAAGACGGGAGGAGAAGGGAAGACAGAGGATGAGATGGTTGGATGACGTCACAGACAAACATTAGTTTGAGCGCACTCAGGGAGATGGTGAGGGACAGGGAAGCCTGGCTCGCTGCAGTCCATGGGGTCACAAAGAGTCAGACACTGTTGACTGAGGGACTGAACAACAGAACAGTAAGTAAAAGCACAGGCTTTGGACTCAGTTAAACTTGGGGTGAACTCCAGCCCTGCTACCTACTGATTATGTAACCAAGTTGCTTAACTCTCTGCATCTCAGTCTTAGCATCTGCACAAAAGGAATGATAACAGTACTTAACTCAAGGGGATGAAAATTAAATGGGATGATGCACATAAATGGCTTTGTGTTTAGCACACGGGTTACTGCCCTGTTCTTCTTGCCCTAAGAAGGGGGAGGAACTTAGATCAGAGATGTAATGGAAAGGCCAAGGGATATTGGTGACCTATTCACGGGGGGAGGGGTGTGTAGGAAAGACTTTCTAGAAAAAGTGACTTCTGAGCCCCGTGAGGGACACAGAAAGCACTAATTACATGGATATTCTTTTTAACACTACTGTTGCAAATATTAGTATTGGGTAAAGCATGTTTGTATGCAGGTCAGGAAGCAACAGTTAGAACTGGACATGGAACAACAGACTGGTTCCAAATAGGAAAAGTACGTCAAGGCTGTATATTGTCACCCTGCTTATTTAACTTATATGCAGAGTACATCATGAGAAACCCTGGGCTGGATGAAGCACAAGCTGGAATCAAGATTGCTGGGAGAAATATCAATAACCTCAGATATGCAGATGACACCACCCTTATGGCAGAAAGTGAAGAGGAACTAAAAAGCCTCTTGGTGAAAGTGAAAGTGGAGAGTGGAAAGGTTGGCTTAAAGCTCAACATTCAGAAAATGAAGATCATGGCATCTGGTCCCATCACTTCATGGGAAATAGATGGGGAAACAGTGGAAACAGTGTCAGACTTTATTTTTCTGGGCTCCAAAATCACTGCAGATGGTGACTGCAGCCATGGAATTAAAAGACGCTTACTCCTTGGAAGAAAAGTTATGACCAACCTAGATAGCATATTCAAAAGCAGAGACATCACTTTGCCAACAAAGTTCCGTCTAGTCAAGGCTATGGTTTTTCCTGTGGTCATGTATGGATATGAGAGTTGGACTGTGAAGAAGGCTGAGCGCCAAAGAATTGATGCTTTTGAACTGTGGTGTTGGAGAAGACTCTTGAGAGTCCCTTGGACTGCAAGGAGATCCAACCAGTCCATTCTGAAGGAGATCAGCCCTAGGATTTCTTTGGAAGGAATGATGCTCAAGCTGAAACTCCAGTATTTTGGCCACCTCATGCGAAGAGTTGACTCATTGGAGAAGACTCTGATGCTGGGAGGGATTGAGGGCAGGAGGAGAAGGGGACGACAGAGGATGAGATGGCAGGATGGCATCACTGACTCGATGGACGTGAGTCTGGGTGAGCTCCGGGAGTTGGTGATGGACGGGGTGGCCTGGCGTGCTGCGATTCATGGAATCACAAAGAGTCGGACACGACTGAACTGAACTGAAAGCATGTTTCTGGTTATTGGATCTCCCAGAAAAAGCACATATTTAAAAGTGTTTTTTTTTAA